>LPNX011233956.1:119200-160538 GCA_001517045.1 Pseudotsuga menziesii
AGTTTATCCCATGGGAGAATTTAAAGGGGTTATAAATATTTACTGGGTGAATATTAATACAGAAATCTTTTTTTAAAATTTAAAACATTCGTCCAATATTTATTAACCAAATAATTAAAAAAAAACAAATCACCCTTCGCTATTAATTAGGGAGAGAAAAAAATGAATTTTATCCTTTTTCAAATTTACCTCAAAACCTACTTTCGTCCCCTATTTCTAGTAAAATTTATATTCAATCCTAACTTCACCTGAATTTCTAGTAAAATTCATGTTCAATCCTTCCATCGCCCCTTTTTTTTTTGTAAATGGAGACTTATAGCTATTATTTAGCCCTCCATATTTTTCTTAAAATGAGAATGCGGTTACATTCCCCCTAGTCAAAGTTGTGTGTAATCCTTTCTTTGGCGCCATTTTTATTAATGGAGGTTTCGAATAGTTATTTTTCCCTCCATATTTTATCTAAAATGAGGAATTTAACCGAGAATTTTTATATAAAAATGGTGTGGTACATATATGAGGGTTGAAAGAGAGAGACAGATTGAGCTTGAGATACCATTGGAGTATCTACATTTTTCAGACTTCTTTCATCACAGTTATACACAGGTTAGTAAATTGAGTTGGGATTAATTATTTCAGACTTCTCTCATCTCAGTTATATATAGTAAATTGAATTAGGATTACTTCTTTCATGAGAGCTATATACATGTCAGTAAATTGAGTTAGGGTTCATTATTTTATACTTCTTTGAATGCAATTGTATACCCTAAATTGAGTTATGGTTGATGAAATAATGTAGATCATATTTTTTATATTTTTCTATACATTAGAAATATATTGCACAAGGTAAGTAGTGGATGCTAAATTTATTTTTGTAGTTTCATAATATATGTTCAATGCACATCTTTAATAAGCTTGAGTTTTTGTTTAAACTGACCGGTTATAACTTGATGGAGTCATTTTCTGGTAATAGAGATCCGCACAGCTCTAAATTAGTGAGTTAGATAAGGGATAACCTTTGCTTCCCTGTGCTAAATTCTGTAACTATAGATCGTAGTTGGTAGAATTTGTGCCACTTACTCATAAGATAGATTGAGGGAATAATAGTATCCTGGTATTTTCAGGCAAAGGGGATGGTCTAGAAACATGAATACCCATTGTATAACAAAAACAATGCTTGTTGCATGACAAAGGGATTCTGCTCCTATGGCGCATTCTGCCACTGCAAATGCTTTTCCCGTCTTCAACACCACCAGTGATATTGCTGCTTTCTTTAGCCGAATCTCCCACAAAACCACGGGTGACATTTACATCTATCCTCATGATTTCTTTCTCAGTTCTTACTTGGCTTGGCTTAAAAAGGGAGCAAGTCATTCTTTTCGCCGAGTACCACCAGGAAATTCGCATGAGGAACCGTTCAAATATCATGGTTCAGACGAGGTTAAAGTGCCATGGTTCGTCATTTCATTTTTATATCTTCTAAATGTTAATTCCCATAATGGTATTCTGCACAGATGCACCCAAAAAGATTTTGGAAAAAATTTAAGCTAATGCTGTAACATAGGGGGTTCACTATCAATGCAATATAATATCATGCCCATTCATATTGGGGGTTTGAATACTCCTAAAAACTTCAAAAATATATTGGCTTGTATTAAGAGGTCAAGGGGGTTTTTTAATTTGACATAGTAATATAAATATTGGGGGTTATTTTATTTGGATGGGGTGAGGAATAACCACCAAATCATGGGCTCAATTCATACCTCCAAATCGTGAATTGGATTCATATCATTCTTAGTTTTTTCTATGGTAAATTTCCAAATCATGGGATAGATTCATACCTCTAAATTACGGGATGGATTCATATCAGTCATAATTGTTGCTAAGGAATAACCTCCAAATTATGGGTTAGAATTATACCTCCAGACCATGGACTGGATTCATATTAGTCGTGGTTTCTTGAGTGCTCAAGTATTATAAGCTAACCAACTTTGTGTTATTGGAGAAAGATCAAATAGCTGTTCAATTCAAAATGTAATAGTTCATGCATATTTTTGTGTTGGCAGAACACTAGAACTAGTTTTCGGTCCTTTGCATGATGAGATATGATGTGTTCCTTGGCTTCATCATTACCTACATTTAAGATTCAATGTTGGCAATATGATATAAAGGGGGTGTTAAAAATGAGTTAGTAAAAATGTATAGCTATAATATTTGGTGAAACTAGGGGTTTTCTTAACTAGAAAGATATATTTGGAGGGGGGTTCAACAATATAATTTTAGGAGACATTTTCCAATATTTAGTGAAAATGTGTAGGCTTACTTCTCATACACAATTTGCTTGACCAAAAAAAATCAATTCAAACCGCTTATCGATCCAGCAAGACACTCTACAACATGACACTCTACAACATAAATTTCAGAAATCCTTATGGCCGATAAAGTGTGATTTCTCCCTAAAATAGATTCTGGTGAAATGGATAAATAGGTGATGTAAGAAAGAATTGGCAATGCCTTGGTTTCTACCATTTTATTTTTTATTTCTGTGCAGAATTGTGAATTAGTCAAGCCCCTATGAAAATATAAATCTCAAATAATTTTATTTATAAAACAACAGTGGGTGATCTGAAAAATAGGTTTTAACGCAGGTTAAATTCTGATATACAATCAAGATTTATGTGTTTTAAAAATAAAATTTTAAAGTGCATTAAAACTGGGTTTCATATGACGAGGAGTCAATTCAAAAGCTATTTAAATTTTAAAATTTTATGTTGAAATTGTTAATTCTTAATGTGAATTAAGGATCTTAATTAATATTTTAAAAAGTTAATTTTAAATTTGGATTTTGTGCATAGAAAAATGTAAATTTAATAAATCAACATATGGATTTGAAAATTTTGTGTTGAAATTGTTAATTCTCAATGTGAATTAAGAATCTTAATTAATATGTTAAGAAGTTAATTTTAAATTTGGATTTTGTGCATCCAAAAAAGTAAATTTAATAAATCAAAATATGGATTTGAAAATGTGGAAAAATCAATTTCCAATGTCATTTGAATGGATATTTTAGATTTTACTTACAATATCATTAAAATAGTTATCACTTATAATGAAGGTGTTATAAAAAGTTGGATAAATAGTGATGAGATAGTTTTAATTTATAAGCATTATAAAAGTTAACCTTATTAAGGATTTATAAGCTTATATTTAAATTGTAAGATTAACAATTATATATATTATATTTCATTTTTAAACATTAAAGGTTATTGGATTATTATTTGCAATTATGCTATATAAGTCAACTACATAAAAAAATTAGAAAACCATATAAATGAAATTATAGTTATTGGTTACATTAGGCCTTACAATGTTGACAAGCTTTTATATATAGAGAGAAGAGAGAATTATTACTACCATTTTTATGCTTTAATGAGAGAGAGAAGGAGATACCTTGATCATTATTATTACCATTTTTATGCTTTAATGATCAATTGAGAATTTAGTAGCTTATGATTATTCAATTTAGTTTGCATTTGATTGATAAAGGGGGCAGGTCAAAATCTTAACTATATAATCATTAAATTTTATTCACGTTTGTTGAAGTAAAATGTTTGTGTATATAGATTTTGTGTCCTCATTGAAATGATCTATCTTTTAGTTTAATAGGGTATCCTAGATCAGTGTTGTTCTAGTCAAGACCTTCATTTATGTAGATTTAAAAAATCTAACTTTTCGAAGAAGTGAAAAGTTGAAAGATTGCTTTGCTACTTCATTTAGATAAGGTATTTGATGTTTTGGATTAAATATAAGTTAGGGTGGAATTGTGCTTTATGTTGAACTAGTCCAATACCACAATTATCTGGTAAAACCCACCAAAATTAAACAAATGCATACGAATTAGATAAAAGGATAATTGTTTGAGCTAGGAAATATACACATATGCAAATAGAAAATAAAATACATTTGAGTTTGGGATTGACACCTATCATTAATTATTGATTAATTTTGAACATTTACTAATGAAAAGATTGAAGTGACAAAGACAACTTGGTAGTTTGAAACCAGAACCTTGTTGGCATTATTTCCAAATATCCATTGACGGTTACTATTGATCACAATATTATTTAAATAATAGACAAGTGAAGCATAATGTTCTATTTAGAAAAATCTTTAGGTGAAATATGTGACTTAGGGAAAATAATCAAAAGATATAGAGTGTTTCAAAACAGATAACAAGGATGTAAAATTTGATAAATTGTAATCTGACAAGACACCAAAAGGGTTTCCTTGCCGATATTTCAACCGTTTGTCGAGAGGTTGAAACAAACTTGAAATTTAGAAAACGAGATATCAAGGTGACCAATGTGATGAGATGAACACAGTGACACTAATTTTACATCATAATTATGTTGTCAATGAAAATGAAAAACTACACACTTGACATGACCATGATATGATAACAGGGGGAAATGTTACTTGGAAAGTCTGCGAGGGTCATCAAAAAGTGTGTTTTCAAATCTTTTTAGTAATGAAGTGAAATATTCGCCAAGATTTTACAATATATTATAACTTAGTGAAAGAATCACCTAGATTTTACAAAATTATATTATCAAATGAAAGTTCACGAGGATTTTACAACATTATATAATAAAAAGAAAAAATTGACAAATTTTTTATATATACATATTATATTATTGATAAAATCGCCTTCAAATTTTCCTATATATCTAGGGGGTTTCTTAAAATCATCCCTGGAGAGAGTTAGGGAGTGTTTATAACATGTTAAATGCAAATTCTGTGCACTATTTGTAGTTTCAAATCGCCCATGCGTTTTCTAACTACAAATCGCGCACACATTTTGTAACTACAACTCACACACTTGTTTTGCAACTACAAATTGTGCATGTATTTTTCAACTACAAATTGCATGCATGTTTCCTTCTTCCTATCCTACATGTTAATTGACCTGTCAGGCTTGGGCCCCTCCAAGCCTAACACTAAGGAATGTGCATACATTTTGTTTTTCAAATTGATTGTGGGTTTTGAAAAACTGTACAATTACATCTAAAAGGTCCCTAGACTTATTCCAAGCACCCTAAGATCCATGTTTGGTTTTATTTATTTAGTTATCTTCAACATGTATAGGTGCCAGAGATTTTGATAAATTGCCATGTATTCGCTGGTTTTGGTACAAGCTTGAAGCGAGACTTTGGATTTCAAAGTCTCTAATTGGTCTTAAGGATTCAAATACTATACATATGTGTAATATTCTAAGTGACTATTTGGATTGAAAAATTATACATATAGATATATAAGCAAATATTCGATAAAAAAACATATCATATATTGTTAACAATTGTAAATTTTTATGAATTTTAACAATTTAATCATATCTTATGTAAAAATAGAAAAAAATTAAGCTAATTTTAGTTTTTTTTTTAAATTTCACCCTTCAAAAATAAATTGGTCAAATGGAGTAGTTTTTTTTAAACAATGTACACATGTTAGAAACATGGAAGCGTGCAACACACTCGGATGGTAAGGCAACGACCAAAACATTTCATTCATCACAATGTCAAAATCTTTTAATTACCATTTTTTACTATTAAGATCTATAAGGTTCAACGCTTAAGCATTTAGATGTCAAATGATTCCTCCAAGGATTTAACTTGTGGTACTAGGGTTATGGTAAATGTAAATTGAAGCACTTATAAAAGTATTTCTCCAATGGATGTATATGTAATATTGAATTTTCGATGGGAAAGAGAAAGCACCTTAGCACGTTAGGTTAACAATAAATTGTTTTTACGATTGGGCTAATTAATGTTACCTTAATAATTAAAACGATATGTCATTAATTGTCAACCTGGGTTTTCGAGATGTCATGCATTGTAAGCTTGGTTTTTGTATAGACCCTTATCTAATATGATATGCAATGATGTAAAATGTTCAGTCCAAATATAAAACAAGAAAAAAGCTTAATAAAACTAATTAAGAAAAACAAGAAAAGAAGCTTAATAAAACTAATTAAGAAACATTTATTAGTATTTTTCAAGCAAGTTGAACATAAGGTTTATCTTTTAGACAATATAGAAACCTTATCAATACACACCTTGCCAATTAAAATGTAAAAAAAAAAAACAAAAAAAAACTTAATCAAATTAACCAAGAGATACTCCTTAGTATTTTGCAAACAAGATGAACATAAGGTTTATCTTTTAGTCAATATAGAAAGCTTATCAATTCACACCTTGAGAATTAAAATGTAAAAAAAAAAAACTTGATCAAATTAACTAAGAGACACCCCTTAGTATTTTGCAAACAAGATGAACATAAAGTTTATCTCTGGGAAATACTCAAATATTATGAATCCACACCTTGCAAAATTAAAAGATTGATCTAGTGCAAAAATAAATAAACACACACATAAGAAGAAATAAATCAATACTGCTTACATAATGCTCTAATGTCATAGAGCGAGCTCTTTCTCCCAGGAAGAGAGTAAGAAACTAAAATCTATAACATCATAAAATAAAATAAATTACACTACAACGACAATAATAAAATTACAATCTACATCAATACATCAACTTAAGAAAAATAATCTATTCCATCATGAATTGGATAAATGCTCTAAGAGTCCTCCCTTAAAATGGAGAAGGAATTTATTTTTATACATGAGTTTGCTATAACAAATAATAAATGTAGATTCAAAATATCCTCAAATGGTTTCAAGCAATTTGGTAAAGTAGGATTTCAAAACCAACTCATAAATGATTTCAAGATTTTTGCCAACTATCCAAAACTAAGTTTACCAAAAGTAACAACATAGTTTATGATGCTCCAAGATCCATGGCATAATTGGTTCTTGAAATTTTATCCTTGAAAATTCCAAATATGACCGGTACATATTTCAGCTTTGAATTTGTAACACCTACAACAAAAAGACTTTTTCTATAACATCTGCAAGATTGTTCAACAACATATGTAGTAATGACCAAACTTATATCCTTTTGTCAAAGAGAAATGCAAACATATTCATTTTCTAATGTTTAATCATTACTTAAAGTATAATACTAAAAGAATGTAATTGAAAACATTTTAAGCCTAAATCCTAGAAATAAGCATTAAAATTGATCATTACAAGGTTAGGTCTAAATCCTATAAAATAAAATAAAAACCATTAAAATTGATTATTACAAGGTTATGAGTAAGCCCAAAAGGTTTAAAACTAAGGAAAAGGATAGCAAATATGTCAACTCTATGACCAACTAACAAACCTTCATTTATTTTCTTCAAATCCAATTGGATCAATCTCTCCAAGACCAATTGCGATGTATCCATTCTTCAAAGTTGTGTCCACAACATCATGCTACAAGTTTGCACCCTTTTCACACTTTGATTCCACCCATTTGGAGATGAAAACCACTAAATAACCTGTTGGAAGTCACACTTTACCTTAGACAACCTTTGAATTGCCATGAATACTGCGAGTTCACAATCTATTACTAAAGGATAGTGATCTCAATTACCAACTCGAGCTTGTGGACAAATACCAACACAAAGGGAAAGCAATCAATAGGCATTTATGCTCACTTGCAGTATTTGCCTTTCAATATGATAACCATTCACAAATATACATTACTTATTTTCATTAATTCCATCTTCTCCTTAACATTCATGTTATAAGATAATTTAATTTATATAAATGACGAGGGTTTAAGAAATAAAATATAGATCTAATTTATAAGTTATAAAATAAGCATTTAACAAATAAAATAAAATAATTAGTATATATTTAATAACAGCAAATAAAATAAAATAATTAGTATATATTTAATAACAGCAGCGGCTGATTTATTAGTTGTTTTACATCAATGGACATCTCTCCATGGGTATTAGTTGTTTCATACCCTACCATAAAATGATACAATATAGGACATTGTATGTTTATTTGTGAAAGTAAATGTTTACACCAGCTTTTAATGTGCAACTTGTCTTAACTAGTGGTAGAGAAACATTTATAAGTTAAAAGTTAAGTGCCACTAATTTATTTGTTTTAATGTGTAGTTGCATTAATTGTTTTGTTTGTTATATATCAGATTTTAGCTATTCATAAGTGAGCTACCTATTATTTTTAATTGTTATTTTTTAATGTAGAATATCACTACCATAAAATTAAATCTAGATTCATTTGGCTCATTCTTATGGATGCTTTTCAAATTCGATAATGCAATCCAAATTCTAAAATATAAATACATATCCATCTTAACAGCTAGCTAATTAATAAAGCTCAGCTCCATTATACCGCTGATTAATTTTATTTTCGCTGAATAGTTTGATGTTGTTCTGTAGGAGGTCTAAAATCTGATGTGTCTGTTTCTCGTTCGCTACCGTTTGCATCGTTTCGAAGGAGAGACTACTTTCTATTTACTGCGCCTTATTAATTTTACCGCTGATTAATTTACCGAAATTATACCGCTGATTAATTTTATTTTCGCTGAATAGTTTCATCTCTATCTCCATCATCAGCTTAGAAGCATGAATAAACATAAATAAACATAGGGCTTCCTAGTTTCACTCTAGTCGAGTTCGGCAAGCAGGAATGGTTGATGAAGGACGGCAGCAACCAGAGTCCACAAAAATGGAGTTTCGACTTGGAATCAAATGTCTGCTTGGCTTAGAGGCATTTGACGCTCAGTCTTAAACAGATCAAACGCTGGAAGTTCCAGGCAGAGAGGCGAGGAAAAAATGAATTATTTATAGGCATAAGACTAACAGTAATCTATTGAAAGAATACCCATAAATTAAACTTAAATGTAAAGTATAATTTAAAAAAATGGAGTTCAAGTTAAATATTGATATATTGAATGAAGATTGATCAATAAATAAAACTTTAATGTAATGTATAATTACAATAAAACCTATTTCAAACCAAATATTATAATTTTAGATTAATGGAAATACATTTAACAACAGTAAAATCAGGGCACTCAAGATCAATCAAAATTTAAACTCTAAAGTAGGATTAAAACTTAAATGCACGGTATAAATACAGGCAATATATAGCATTTCTATTTCAAACCACATATTATATTATGTGATTAAATACAGGCAATATATAGCATTTCTATTTCAAACCACATATTATATTAACCACATATTATATTATGTGATTATTAGCATACCTTTACAAACAGTAGAATTAGGTCAAATACAACCCTTATAGATAGAATCTTAAGCTCCTACTTTAAAATAAGAAAGATAAAAGCAAGATCGAAGTGTACTTTAATAAATATATTTTACATAAACATAGAAAATCCCCATCAATCTCTTATCTTATTCTAATCGTGCAGCATATACACATTGTAATCAACTAAAATTATCTACAAGGAGGAACATCTAATGCTTATAATACGAAATTTTTTCTTTAATCTTTTCCACCATGAACGATCTGTGTTGTATCGAGGATTGCAGCTTAATTCTTTCTCGGTCATTTCAGAGGGTTTGCGCAGGTAACGAAGATGATACTGGCTGTTCCACGTTGAAGCAACCGCCGGAGCTGGCTGTCTATGCCCATTCAGTGATTAAATAACGCTAACCATTTCTATAGTTCCCAAGTGGTCGAAACTAAATGAAAAATCCTTGGTGTACAAACGTATGGTATTTGCATTGGTTGGGGTCTTAATTGAAAGCATTGACAATATGTAACACAAATGAACGTGGAAGAATCGTACCTGGCTTGGCAGGTGAGAGTATGTAAAAGGAATGAACGGGACGGTGGCCTGGACAGTAGACAGACTACTTGGGCGAGAGGTTTCAGCCGATCGGAGGATGGAGACGGAGATGTATGGGTAAAGGAGTGACTTATCAGTGTTTGCTGGGTCTCAGTGCAAATCCTTGGGTAGATAGCTTACTCCGAAGTATATTGTTGTCATTCAATCTGTTAGGATGAAGGGTTCAAGTCTTTCTATATTTAAACACTTGAATTGAATTTCTGAAATTGAGATTTTAGGTAGAAATTAATTATAATCTTTAATGTGAGTTGGCAGCTTCCAAGAGAAGAAAATTTTAGTCTCTATATATGTAAGAAGAAAAATGTAAATTAAAAAGAAGGAGGTGTGTGCTGAACAAAGAGAAAAAAATAGAGCAAGCACATTTACTTGTGTGAATGTTGTTTACATTTACAGTTTGTTAAAGACAAAGTATCCACAAATATTTCAAGACTTAAAAATGTGGGTTTTTACCTAAAAGTGTTGGAAACAAGTTACTGACTGGTAAAAAGTGTTACCAAAAGTGTGTGGCCCATAAAATAAAATCCTGTCTGTAGTCAAAGTCAAGTGGAGGTCTATCCAAGTAAAAAGTTAAAATTATAAAATCCTGTCTGTAGTCAAAGTCAAGTGGAGGTCTATCCAAGCAAGAGGTTAAAACTCAGTAAAAAGTGTGTCCATCCTAAAGTGAAAGTTGAGGCCTATCTTAGTGAAATATCTAGCAGCATCATGTAGCAGGTATTTTTGGTAGAAGTTACCTGGTCAAAATAAAAAGTGAAATTTCCCCAAGGACATCGTATCACAACCCAAAAGTTAAAAATAATTTTTTTTCTACTCCATAAACTCAAGTTTACTGTCCCAGCCAGTCACCCTAGAAGAGGGCAAGCAATGACTGATTGCCAAACCACATACACCGATGGAAAAAAAGAGCGTGGGACTGGGGTAATACAAATTATCAAAAGGATGCAACAAAGAAAAGGGCATTGACTGGGAGTGGGGTATAATACAAATGATCAAAATGATGTGACAAAGAAAAGGGCATCGACCAAGAGCAAGCTTAGATTGGGTGACTTACCTACTGGATGATAGAAGAGACCGCGCTTGATGGTGACGGCAGAGGGAAGGGCCTCCTGTAGATCTCATCCCACGCTGAATGGCTAGGACATGATGGAAGGCAGTGAATTTAAGTCGTGTAGTGTCCCAGTAACACAGCTTGTCCACGGGAAGAGGGATGTGCGGCGTGGTTTCTTCTTTCTGAGGTCGATATCAGTTCCGGAGTTTGGATCTCCAGATATATTTGATTTGTGATTGGCTCGTCACAGAAAACGAAACAAAATGCAACCCTAGAGCTTTCGTCTGAGGCATCATAACAGCTGTTTAATTGATAAAACGAAGCGCTCAGCCCTACGCACCAGTCTTCTTGCCTAGTGATCAAAACTATTTTTTCCATAAGCAAATCAGTAGCTGAGAATGTGCGGTGGTATAATTTGCGGCTAATGCCATCGACCAGATCTGATCTGAAGATTGTGTGGTCTGTGTGCTGACTGCTTTGTTGGTGGTGCTAAAATAGTGCTGTAGATAAGGGACCGGGTTGTTGAATGATGACAATCAACACCACAAATAAATAATGTGTGGTAAGCAGAAAAAGAAGATCCTGTTGCTCGGCAGCTCTGTAGGGAACACAAGAGCCGGGAAATAGAGTCCAGCCGATGCGTGAGCCCTCTATATTTCTGTCTCGGATTAATGTTCCATGAGTGCTGAACTCGCTGTTGGCCTGCGGTCCCACTGAGAACCCCAGGGCCGGTTTCGAATCTAGGGTTTTTATGATAGCGGATGGGACAGACGGAGTACTCTTTCTGCTTATTGCATGCTGCATGAGGCTTAATAGAAAGTTCTCGAAGGCTGAGGTGTTCGCCACCACCAGAATTGATCAGTCTCAGTCCCGGTTGGAGGTGTTAGCCACTACCAGAATTGATCAGTCTCAGTCCCGGTTGGGACGATCATCGTGTTTGTCCTATTTCCTAGATTTTTGTATTTTAGAATTTTGGGTGGATTATTTCTTAGATAGGAAGAGTAAAAAGTGTAAAGATAATTATTAACTGAAAAGTGTATTCTGAATATGAATATATATATATATGATAGTTAATATAAAGATTACTGGTAACTGGTGTATAGATAATGAAATGGTGTATAGATAATGAAAAAGACAACACATTTAATATATATATATTTAAATCAATATTTATTTACTAAATTAATAAAAGTAGAAGCTTGCCACTACTACAAAGTTGAAGGTAAACTTTTGAATTTACTAATACAGATATTTACTAATAACAATCATATTAATAAGATTATAAAGCTATTGCAGTTAATGCAAGAGTTATCTAGAGTCTTAGTTTCCAAATCTAGTAAGACTAAGCCTTATGAAGGTTAACTGGATTGTCACATAAGCTGCACATTACCATTACCATGCCATTAAGTGTAGTTTATTAAGAGTTTCACTGTCGCATGGACTGCACATTACCATGCCATTAAGTTTATTATCACATGAACTATTTTTTTATTTTTATTATTTTTTCCAACCACCACAAAGTGCAGATCACACATCACATGAGCTATTTTGGATTTTTAAAAATGGTTAATGATGAATTTTGAATATAGAATCAATTTGGACAGTGCACTTGTCTTACTGTCGTTTATAGATGAAAAACATAAATGATAGTGTACCCAAAATTCTAAAATATATATAAACCTTTAAATATAATAAAAAATAAAATAAAAAATAAAAATAATTCTATTAATGATGTTAAGTTTAAAAAATAAATTATTTACAAATTCTTAAATTTAGAAACCAAAGTATCCCACAAAACTCCATTGTATTTTACAATCCCATATTGTACTAAGCTTTGCCCATATTGTAGTAACCATATAAGAAGATAGCTCAGAGATTGAAGATAGCTTTGGGGTGAAAACAGCTCAGAGATTGAATAAAAGTACTAATATATAGAATAAAAATAATAACTACATAAAAAGATGGCTGCAACAGCCAAAACAGCAAGAGATCGAATGAATTTACCAAGTTATTGAATAAAAGAAATGCAATAAAAGAAATGGTTTATAAAAAGATGTTGAAGGTTCCCCATCTCTAATAACAATAGAATAAATCTGGGTGAAAATCCTGATAATAGAATAAATCTGGGCGGGATCACTTAGTAGATACTTTTATAAACTGTAAAATGAGAATCCCAGTAAATTACACAAGCCAAACAAAACATAATAATTACTAAAATGAATTGAACTTCCAAATTTATGTATTTTAACTTGATTTTAAATAATTTGGTAAATATGGTTTAAAAACCATTCTCAATTCATGATTTGATTTACTGCCCTGCTTACCTATGTTATATTAGGAAACAACATCACTGAGTCTTCAGTTTAAACAAATGACATTATAAGAAGAAACACAGTACTTTACAACAAACGCTCCCTCAAAAAAAAGTTTTTAAAAATAATACCAATATGTATATATACTGGAAAAGGTAATATACCGCCATTAATGCCGCATTCAGGGCTCAACATTGCTTTCATTCAAATGGCACTTCTTGTTATCACCAGAAATCTCTTCAAAAACTCTTAGTCGATTTCGTTTGCGATTTACCTCAACTGCCACATCCCATCCTTCTCCGCCTATGGCTCCACAAGACCAAACACACTCTAAATCTTCAACACGGGATGCTGGTGCTGCTGATTGAAATTCCTCCCCAGTCCTTCCCTCTGTTTTAGAATCCACAATTTCCTTCAACAACGCCTCCACACGATCCAGTGACTTCGATTTTCTTGTACTGTTGTTAATATTATAGTTTGTAGAATTCTTATTGTTGTTCAGCACACACTGTAGAAAACCCATTGCCTCGTCCAACTTCCCTTGCCTCATCAGACAAAGGCTTAGATTACAGACCTTGTTGTCATCAGGCTCCAATACATGTGCTTCCCTGAGAAGAAATATTCATTCAGTATATCATCTCATTCCTATCTCTAACATTGTAATTGAATAATGGAAAGTCAATCTTTGTTCTTCCATTGAAATCCACCTGTAAACGCTTTCTGCTGAGCAGTAGTCATGCTGCTGCATATACGCCCATCCCAAATTACCCTGCCATCACTCATTACATTCTAATTCAACCACTGCTACAAAGAAATGCAAAATTAACAGGGCAAGGTGTAGATGCAATGTACCAGAAGCCGAGCGGTCTCTTGCCTTAAGGAAACCTGAAACTTTCTTCCATGCGAACGTGCAGTTTTGCTGGGTTTGCCATTGAATGCATCCCCTTGCTTAATTAACCGGAGCTTATGCTTCAACAGACTAATCTGCTCATCCAGTCTTCCACAATTCTGAAATTGAGACATAAAATGTTTAAGAGCAGAGTATATACTATATAATTCTTTTGAATATAGGATTTATTTCAGATTATACCTTAAAAAGATCAACTAGCACATTATCAAGAGACTCCTGCGCTCGCTTGGAGCAGAGGTGTCTGAAGGACTTAATGGCTTCTATGGCTTCCAGTGGCCGGTTCTGCTGTTTCATCACCACAGCCATGTCCTTCAGTGCGCTGTCAGTTCGGTCTCCGGCATTAATAGCTTCCCAGAACAATGCGATGGCGCCAGCAGGGTCCTTCTCCACAAGCTGTATTGGCAAAATTTAAGTACGTCACGAATAAAATAGCTTGGTCGAAGCAAAATAGAACAAAGTAGGAGGAAGCGTAAACCTGAAGGTGTTTGGCTCTGCCATAGGGGGTGGCTCCGACGGGGACTGGATCGGTTTTTCGCTGTGTTTTAGAGAAGCCGATCGGTTTTTCCATAGCGGAAGCAAGGGATGTGTTGTTCTGCTCATAGTGTACTTTAACATAAGGCTTCGTTGGAGAAAACGGTAAAGACTCGGCTCTGACTGTCATTTCCTTCGTTTCTATAGTCTATATCACCGCAGAATAAGAATGACCGAAACCTTTCCCGTGATAACAAACCTACGCGCAGTAAACGCTGTTTCGCCTTAACAATCTTTGCATCAACCGGCCATAAAAATCAATGATCAAATAGCCCTCATTTCCAGGCCAGAGAACATAAATTCAGAACTATAGATTAACCGGAACTGTTCGAAATCGGAAGCATAGGAGAACCTAGAACTTAATCACCTCAAGTTTTCGCCATTTAAGAATTCTTTCACCGCTGAAAGCTTTCCCAAATCTGACAGACGGAAGAACATGAATTCAAACGCCCTGCGATATCAGCATTTAGGAGTTATTTTAGTCTTGAGCTCACAAAAATTTCGAAGGATGAAAGAAATTTCGGAACTCCTTTTGATCGTTCGGCTTCGAATTGAATTCAGACTGAACTAATTTCAAAAGATAAACAGAAACTTCGGAACTCGTTTTGATCGATCGGCTTCGAATTGAATTCAGACTGAACTAATTTCAAAAGATAAACAGAAACTTCGGAACTCCTTTTGATCGATCGGCTTCGAATTAAATTCACACTGAACTCTTGAATTCTGGATAGCGATCCCGCAATATTTCTTCTCAAGATTTATGGTTCGCCCTTATCCAATGTACCTGGACCTCATTCAGGGCAGATACATTGCCAATACAATGAATCTTTTAAGTCAGCGCATTAGATGTACACGAGTGACCTTGTCATGTTACAGGTTAAAGCATGCCATGTCATTTGTAGCTAGTACACCAAACTCTACTAGTTCTTTATTAGTATAATATTATATAAACAAGAGTTACATGGTGGCATGACCCCGCAAAGAAATTACTCACTCAACACTAAGTTTTTTATGTCTAACTAGGGACTTCTGTTCTTATGTGGCAATTTTATGAATTTAATCTATAAAATCTGTAATTTTTGTTGTTTGTTGAGCTATTTTAAGTTTAGAAATGAAATCAGGTGACAGGAAAACCCCAACGTACATACTCTGTAAGATTTAGCAGTGTTTTTGTTTTGAAAATTCCATAAAAATCCATGACAAAAAAATGATAAAACCTAACCGAAAAGAGAGGTCAAAAAGTCTCCTATCTAGAAAACTAGTATGTAGTTATATATATTAAATTTTTTAATATTACCCTTTATGTAATAGTGAATAGCTTAGTTAAATCTTAAATGCATTTAAGTACATCAAAATACTGATGACCATGAAATGAAATAAATTTTTACTAAAAAATCAAAATATAAAATAACATCTAAAAGTGTTAGGCGTAAAAATTTTTATTTGAAAATATAATATTGTATAAAAATTAAAAAATTTAAAATAAGAAAAAACAACTAAATGTTTTATAGTCAATTGAACTTTGAATTGTTGAATTGAAGTAATGAAACTTATCATTGAAAAATCCAATATAGCTATATTTACATTATATTGAAAGACATTACTTTAAATGCATATATACAACGCCAAAAATAATGTGGTTCTGTCATAAAGGTTAACACAAAAATTTTAATGCTCGTGCATTCTGAATACTGAATATCATGTTTGCTTTCATCGTTTAATCATGTCAAACTATGACAAAAACATCAAACATCAAAATTTCTGTTTGTGACCCATTTGGAGTTTAATACAACCTTCTTTATGATAAGCTACTTTTCTTTTCACGCTTGATTCCAAGGGTAAAGCAGATAATCATTTCACATTAACATAAATTCTTTATTACATATTTTTGGTTGTTGACAAAAGGCAATAACACCTTTTAGTACTTGCCAATTTTGGAGAGTTATTAGATGTTCTAATAAAAGATGTCAAACTAGTTTTAAAATTTAATAGCATTGAATCATAAATATTAATGATCCTTTCAATTAACTCCTAATTAACATCTACTACCTCTCAATAAGGAATAACAATCTTTGGGGGAGGTTGGAGATTGTATCATATAAGGGCAATTGAAATACCACCCAAAAAGGTTAACTATACAAATATACATATAGTAGATGACTTCTATTTGCTTTGAACAAAATTGACAAGTTGATATTTTGTAGTTAGCATCCAACATTTTTTGCAATTCTTTTAAAATTAGATTTCATTTGTCCTCCCATCTCAACCGTTTTAAGAAGAATATGCATTCAAGGGTTTATTAGATGCAGAGTTAGTATACTCAACTTGGAACTTGACTCAAAACGGCCAAGGAATCAAGAGTTGACTCTAGATAGATAAGAAAATATGAAAGACTTGGAATCTCACTCGACAAACAAGAAAATATACAAGATAAACATTAACTTTTTAGAAAAATAGATTTAGCAACACATGGGGTTCCACTTAGAGAGACGGGGGAGTCGACTCGGCATGACCCACAATTTACTTGTGAGTAGAACTTGCTAACAGATTTAGGCCAAGTCATAGGCCCACTCAACCTATTTTGGAACCTAGGCCAGGTCAAACCTCAAGTCCAAGTAAACTTGTCCAAGTCTGGTAGCTATAGGAAAAGGTTCAAGCCGAAGTATATCAAATGGTAAAAATATTTTCATGAATATCACTCAATAGAAAAGACACATTGGGTATTGAACCTAAAGATTTATAACAGTTTAAAGGCAAAAAGTAACTCCTCAAGCCATACACTGTAGGGGTTATTTCCAAAAGTCATAAGAAGACTTCAAATTTTTTATTTGTTGAGAGGAGCAACTTTAAAGACCTTGAATAGTTTACTTCAGAGGTAAATTCAATTCCACAAAAAAAATCATATATATTTCCAGTATCCACATGCCTTTGACTTATGATTTACAACATTCACGCAGAGACAATCCTATGAGTCCATAAGTTGATATTTGATAGGATGGTATACTTAATTACGAGGCTCAAGATTTATGAGATAAAAATCACAAAGAAACTCCTCAAACAATACTCTAAATAGAGGTGATTTTGAAAACCTCTCGACTCTAAACAAAATTGCAAGATGATTCCTAGCAAGGGATATCTTAAGTAGATTGGTTGAGTGCTCTTAAGAGGTACATTCAATTACAAAAATAGTCATATCAGTGTATGATTTACGATATCCATGAATGATATCCTCCATGAATTTCACTTGTATACAAAGCAACTAGCTAAATAGCAACCAAATGTAATTATCAAAATTGCATATTCTACAACTAAAAATCAAACCAGTTGTTTAGAAATTGCTACCTCACCAAGTCACCCCCAATGACTGCTCTATCTTATCCCAATTCTAACATTCGATAACATTTATTTATAAAATTGATCTAATGTTGGTTCCAATTAATGGAGGTGAACAACCGAGAGAAAAAGAAAATTTAAAACTCATTTTAGTGAATGAACCAACATGTTTCGTATATAGATAAGAGGGACTATAAATGTTGACAAAGAAGCAACCAATAGAGGCCATGACACTACAACATTTTGATCCAAAATCCAACGATGGGTCGTCGGCTATTTGACACAATTTCATGGGCTCTTCGGTGAACTAAGAATTATTTGATCGCCGATGGGATTTCGCCAGTCTATCTGATGAACCTTCAGCCATCGTATATCCTACAGATCAACGCTGGGTAAATGACGACAGTAAGAGCACTAAAATTTTTATGAAAATCGACACATATATGTTATATTTTCGTTGGTTTTCTCTAAAATATGCAACAAGAATGCTTTTTATCTGACAAGGTTTATCATCTAAGGTAGAGTCGGATATAAGACAAGGGTGATTTGAATCCATCAAAGTGGTTCATCATATATTTGAAGTGTTAATCCCTAAATGTTGGGAATAATCCCCCTATAGCGTGGCACTTTACCCCCTATATGGTGGTGTATTACTTACTATTGATGTAGGATTGGGTCTATTAGTGGGTCTATTAGTTCTTATTGTAACTATGCACCTTTTTCTCTTATATATAGGAAGAAAATATTTTCATTTGAGAAAGCATTGTGTATTGTCTTGTCTTGGGTATACAACACATTGTGTAAGGAGGTTCATCCCTCGAAGAGGATTGATATTTATCTCTGTTATTCATTATTAAGGTGTGTATTACTCTCTTATTGTCTATTTCTACTCTTTATATGTTATTTTTGGGACTTGGTTGCATACAATTTGATATGAGAGCTCTTTCCTCGAGATTGGCTTCTACAAAACGATTCATCTTGTAATTTTCGCTACAATGTTTTTTCTACAAGGATTCAGAGATAGAGGTTTAAAAACCACTTCCAAAATAGGCGTAAATATCTCCAGTCCAAAATTCAGATCCTGATCCATTATAGGGTCCACGATAATTGAGGAGGAATATAAGGTTTTTTACTAGTCCAAAACGTAGTCTAAAATAGGTGTTCTAGGGAGAAAGGTCATATCAAAGAATATCAAGATCCAAATGGAGTGAGACCAGTTGCATAGGAAAGAAGACTAGACAGGGTATATGTGGTAGACTTTTCAGCAACAGAAACATAATATTGGAGACATGGCATACAATACAAGTTTGCTCTTATGGATAGGACAAAAATAAGAAGTTTTGGGATATTTGCAATAACATTTTTTTGGAACATCCAAATTAGTTTAAACTTGAAGAATTGGAAACATGACACATAAGGGTACCACAGTCCAAAGTTTCATACTAAGACGAGTCACAATTCAAATTTTATCTCAGTTACAATTTGACCCTAAAACAATCTTCCAATTAGGGTTTGAAACATGTGTTCTAGGGAAAAGGTAACATCTGAGGCATTCAAGATCCAAATTGAGTGATACCAATTGAATATGAAAGAAGACTGACCAAATTTAGTCGATAGAATTTCTAGCTACATAAAGAAAATATTGGACACATGGCATACCGTACAAGTTTGATCTTCAGGATAGGAGAAAAATAAGAAGTTTTAAGAGATTTGCAATAATTCTTTTTCACACATACAAATTAGGCAAGGCTTGCGGCATTAGAAAGAGGACATATTGGGGTACCAAAGGAAGAAGTTTCAAAACCAGAGGAGTTGAAATTCAAATTTTACCTCGGTTACAAGACGACTATAAAACATTCTTCTAATCAAGGTTTGAAAAAGGTACACCATTTTTCATTGGAATAGCTTTGAGTAGAAGGATCTGTTTGTGGTAAACCTTAGGGTGTGATATATATTTATTGTTAAAATTTCCACAAAAAGGAAGTGGAAAAAATCACACTCCACTCAAACCCCCAAAGGATTCCTCCTTGACATACGATGAAATGGAAGACATATCTTTTAGAGTGTCCAAGTTGGAAGATATTATTAAAGGAAATGTGAAAATGGATGACTTAGTTAAATTGGAAAATAAGATTGCTAGTAAAGAGGATCTTAAAGGATGGCTAGTAAAGAGGATCTCAAAGGGATGGCTAGAAAATAAGACCTTGAATACTTGACGGAATTGATGAAGGATATAAAACATAGCTTTATTCCTCATGTATCTACTCAAGAAGAGGATAAGGAGGAGTCGAAATTCAAATTTTATCTTAGTTACAAGTCGACCCTAAAATAGTCTTCCAATTAGGGTTTGAAACAAGTGTTATAGGGGAAAAGGTAATATCAGAGGAATTCGAGATACAAATTGAGTGAAACCAATTGCATATGAATGAAGAATGACCAAAGTATTTTTAATTAGCTACAGAAATCAAATATTGCACATGTGGCATACAGTACAATTTCGATCTTTGGCATAGGCCAAAATAAGAAGCTTTGAGAGCTTTGAAATAATTTTTTTTGGAACATACAAATTAGGTCATACCTGTGGCATTGGAGAGATGACATATCAGGGTACCAAAGATAGAAGTTTCATACCTAGAGGAGTCAAAATTAAAAATTTCAAAATTTACCTCAGTTACAAGTTGACCATAAAACATTCTTCTAATTAGGGTTTGAAAAAGGTACGTCGTTTTTCATTTGAATAGCTTTGAGTAGAATGATATTTTTGTGGTAAAACCTAGGGCGTGATATATATTTATTGTTAAAAATGCCACAAAAAGGAAGTGGAAAGAATCACACTCCACTCAACCCCCCAAAGGATTCATCCTCGACATACGATGAAATGGAAGACATATCTTTTAGAGTGTCCAAGTTGGAAGATATTATTAAAAGAAATGTGAAAATGGATGACTTAGTTAAATTGGAAAATAAGATGGTTAGTAAAGAGGATTTTAAAAGGATGGCTAGTAAATAGAATCTCAAAGGGATGGCTAGAAAATAATATCTTCAAGACTTGAAGGAATGTTGGATTATCTCACAATACTGAGAGGGGGGGTGGTGAATCAGTATTGTATTTTTCTTTTTAAAAAATAAAAACAAAAAAGAATCAAACAGGTTAAGACACAAATTTTATCGTGGAAACCTCAAAGAGCAAACCACCAATTCAAAATTTTCTTTATCTGCTACTACAGAAAGGATGCAATAACACCTTGGGTTTATGCTTGCTACAACTGATAAGGATGCTTCAACACCCTAGGTTTCTTCTTGCTACAACAGAAAAGGATGCTCCAACACCCTGGGTTTCTTTCTGCTACAACATACAAGGATTCTACGACACCCTTTGCAGACTTATAGTCTGCCCTAGCGCCACCCTACCACCTTGGAATGATTTTTATCAGTCTGTTGTTCACTTATTAGGCTCTGTCATTCACAATCACAAAGACGAGTTCTTTCCTTCAATAAATTTGTCAATAAATACCTTAATGTCTTCGTGCGACCTCATCTCTTTATTATTGCGCCATTCCATTGATTGTACCTCTTCAAAAACAACTAAGCTTAATACCTTGTTAATCGATTTGCTGCTTAATCATCCTATTGTCATATTTCACTATCTTCATCACCACAATCATTCTGAGCCGTTGATCTTATATTGGCATTTTTCCTAACCATAGATCTAAGATATGATGCGGTATGTGGTTTTTTGAACAGTGAAATTTCTCAGAATGCCTTTCCGCACTTAGGTTTCCACCTCAAATGTTTCGCATCATTGATCTCCTTTAGGGTCTTCGATGACCGTTGATTTGAGATAAGACACGAATAGTGGAAAGTGGGTTTGCGACTTTTCCAAAAAGTCATTTCAAGGTTTCCGCTTTCCGCACTTAATTTTTCCACACCAATAGTTCAACATCGTTGATATTCAGTGGGGTTCTTTGTGATCGTTGATCTTCTGGATCACGGGGTTTGGAATGCGTGTTCTTAAAAAATCAAAGGATGATTTTGCAATCCTTCGCCTTCCACTTTCCGCACTAACCTTTTCGCACCATCGATCTTTTATGGAAGTCTTTTTGACTGTCAATCTTTCAGATCATGGGATGAGGAATGCAGAACTGTGACATTTCCCACATTCTTTTTGAACTTCTCCGCCTTCCGCTTTCCATATTTCAGACTTCGGTTTGTGGAAACCCATGTTATCCTAGACCTTGATCTTCCGCTTTCCATTTTTTGCTTTTCTTATGAACCGTTGATTTCTTTTGTGGGTCCATTCCTGGCCGTTGGTCTACGATCTAATGCAGATTTGTGGATATTCTCCTTTCTTTGTGCGAAAATCATTCTCCATCATCGATCTCCTTGCAGATTCAATCCTGGCCATCCAAGTTTTCATTGTAAATGGAATTTCGCTGCCATACATGCAGTTAACTCACCTGCTAGTTTAATCTGTGAAATCCTTGAGGGTCTTCAGATATAGATCTAGTCGGATCAACGGTGGACTCCAAATGCATTTAAATTGTATTTGACGAATATTTTGTGCCCATTATCCCTTGGTTACCTCTTGTCACTTTACCCATCGAAATGAATTTACAGTCGTTGGATCAGGGTCCCCACTAGATCTATGGTGGAATTCAAAATTATAAAGCAGATTACATTAAAATTTCACGCCCATCAAAATTTTCTTTCATCGCGGTATTTCTCCCAGCGAAATACATACTAGCCATTGATCTTCAGCCATGCCTAATATCTACCACACGATCTCCAGCCATATGGACGATTAGTTTGGGCTTATCTCGGGCATTCTTTCATCTGGTGAAATTGATTCCATCCGTGGATCTATATATTCTCTTTAAAACTCTATGTTCCACACTGTTGATCTGTCTAAGATACATATCTTCAAATATGTGGTTGAATTTATCAGTGGAATGATCAATTCCTTCCTGTAGCATTCTTCACAGATAATTTCGATATCACATAGTCTTTGCACTCTCTCTTCACTCATACACTCAATTTTTTCCTTTGTCATTGTAGAATTCATTCTACTACCATATCTACTAGTTTATTCTTTTGTCATTCATGAATAACTTTGCCATCAATGACAACTACATTCTCTACAATTTCCCCCTTTGGAATTGATGGAAACATCTAACCATTCTCCTCCTTTGAAAACAATGACAAAGGATAACCTGCTATTTTATTTAGGATTTCATGTCTTCCTTCTTTCTAATAACTTCCCCTATCATCATGTCCCCCCTTGAGGTCATGTCTCTTTCTCTTACATCTAATATAATGAAATCACTCCCATTTGTTGTTTGATATGCTGAAAGGCTTATTTGGGTAACGATTTGGTAAATATATCAGTAATTTGTGCTTTTGTGTCAACATATTCTAATTTGACAACTTTTTGAGATACATGTTCTCTTAGAAAGCGATACTTGATTGGTATGTGTTTCATTTTGGAGTGCATGATGAGGTTTTTTGACATATTAATAGCATTGGTATTGTCAGAGTTTATTATTATTGGATGCTCATATTTAACAAGTAAGTATTCCAGTGTATGTTTCATCCAAATAACCTAAGTGCAACAAGCTGCAACAACAATGTATTCAGCCTCGAATGTAGAGAGGGAAATGGAGGATTGTTTCTTACATGACCATGATACCAAAAAATTCCCTAAAGAGAACATGCTCCACTGGTGCTTTTCCGATCATCAACACTTAATTCCCAATCTACATCAGTAAATGCTTTTAAATTGAAATATTGACTCTTTGGGTACAATAACCCATACTCCTTAGTGCCTTTTAAATATTTGAAAATTATTTTTACTGCAGTTACATGCGTTTCTCTAGGGCTTGACTGGAACCTAGCAACCAAACCTACAAATTGAATTACAGATGGTCTTGTAGCTATCACATACATCAGGATACCTATCATGGATCTGTACATGGTGTGATCCACTTCTAGAGACTCTATGTCCTTACTTAATTTACAACCTGTGATCATAGGAGTACTAACAAGTTTGGAGTCTTCCATGTTAAATATTTTAAGCATGTCTTTGATGTACTTAGTTTGAGAGATAAAGATTCCTTTGTCTATTTTATAAACTTGTAACCCCAATAAAAATGTTAGTTCACCCAACATTGACATTCGAATTATTTCTTCATTTCAGAGGAAAATTTTACATTTAGAATTTGTAAATTGCTTCCAAATATGATGTCATCTACATAAAAAACAACAATGATCATATTTTCATCTCCGATTTTTAAGTAGATATTACTTTCAGTTACCCCTCTCTTAAATCCTTATTGTTTTAAGTAGTTGTCTAGCCTTGAAAAGCAGGATCTTGGAGCTTGTTTGAGACCATATTGTGCCTTTTTTAGTTTGCAAACATAGTCTATGTTTTCTGATAATAGAAAAGCTTCAGGTTTTTCAATGTAAACATCTTCTTCTATTTTTCCATTAAAAAATTATGACTTAACATCCATTCTATACACTTTAAAAAATTTATGGCTTGAGAGTGCTAGAAACATTTTGATTGCTTCAAGTCTTGCCATAGGAGAATAAGTTTCTTCAAAATCAATCCCTTCTACCTGAGCATACCCCTTACATACTAATATTTCCTTGTTCCTTATAACTTGGCCATCCTGATTGAATTTTTTCTTGAAAACCCATTTGGTCCCTATAACATTCTTATCTTTAGGTCTTGGGACAAGTTCCCAGGTCTTGTTTTTCTCAATCTGATCTAATTATTCATTCATGGATTTGATCCATTCATCATTCTTGATTGCTTCTGCAAAATTCTCAGGTTACACTATTGAGAGTAGGGATTGTTCATTAAATGTTAGTTGTCTCCTTGTACTGACTCCAACATTTTTATCACCTATGATCTGTGTTTCTAAAGATTCTTTTGTATCCTTCTAGATGGAGTTTTTGTATCATGTCTTGGGGATTCTTCTTCACTTTCCTGTGTATCTTCCTTTTCTAATCCTTATTCTTCATCATGAGTACTTTCGTCCTCTTGCAACTCTTCCTTTTCTTCATTATTAGTATTTTCAACACAGTCATGACTTCTTTCTTTTCTTGGTTTTAAATCATCTACTCTTACATCTGCACTTTCAACAATCTTTTGTAAACTCTTATTGAAACATCTATATGCCTTCTTAGTGGATGACTATCCTATAAATATTCCTTCATTAGTCCTAGAGTTAAACTTGCCAAGGTCATCCTCATTCCTTTTAATGTAACAACTATTTCCAAATACATTGAAATATTTGACTGAGGTTGGTCTCCCATACCATATTTCATCAGGGGTCTTGTCATTATTTACTCTGATTTGTCCTCTATTATGTATATAGATAGCTTTGTATACTGATTCTTTCGAAAATGCATCTAAAACCTTTGCTTCATTTAGCATTGTTGTGGCAGCCTATTGGACTGTTCTATTTTTCCTTTCAACAACGCCATTTTTTGAGGAGTTTTTGTAGCTGAAAATTTCCTCTTAATTCCACATTTCTCACAAAAATCATTGAAATCATTTGAGGTAAATTCTCCCCCATTGTCGGATCTAAGACATTTGATCTTCACATGTGTCTCATTTTCAACCATTGCTTTGAAGATTTTGAACTTCTCAAAGGATTCTGATTTTTCTTTGAGGAATGTCACCCAGGTCATCCTTGTGTAATCATCAATGAGTAGCATGAAATAATATTCCCCATGCAGTATTTTAGTTCTTTTTGGTCCACATAGATCTGTGTGCACTATTTCCAGAGGATGTGAGGACATATGTTCTTTTGTTTTAAAACTGGCTCTAGTTTGCTTCCCATGTTGACAATGTTTACAAACTGAGTTAAGAGGCTTTACAATTTTAGGCAAGTCTCTTACAGCTTCCTTCTTACTTATTCTGATAAGATTCCCAGAATTTAAATGTCCCATCCTTATGTGCCATAACCAACTTTCATCAACCATACTTAAGTAACATTGATTTTCATTTTCTAGGATGTTCACATTGTTTGAGTTTCTTAAGGCCATGCCAACAAATATTCCTGAGCCCTTTTTCCTAATTTCACATTTTTTCGAGTCAAAGATATAGATGTGCCCTTGATCACATGTTTGAATTACACTGAGGAGATTAGGCTTGATATTTTTTACTAGTAATGTAGTTCATGCTTTGATCTTATTATTAACAACAACTGTTCCTTTGCCAATTATCTTGGAAGTCAGGTTGTCTCCAAAAGTGACTTTACCCTTATTATCTTTTATTGTTATGAATTTGTTTGGGTCACCATTCATATGTTTTGAATACCCACTATCCAAGTTCCACAGTTTTTGATTTTCTGTTGCACATAGAGCAATCATGGATCTTTCATTTTCTTCCTTTTCTCTCCAATACTTCTTTTTTGTGTATTGAGACTTAATTGAAATAGTTTCTTTGTGGGAGTCATCAGTTTACAATCTATTGCTATATGTCCATGGTTATTACATTTGTAACACTCTATGTCATATTTTTGAAGAAGTGTAAAAATGTTATGATTTCCTTTTGGTTTATTACTTGATAACTTCTTCTTGTATCCAGGAACCTTCCCACTAGATCTTCAATTTAAGGATTTATGACCAAAGTTATTATAGGAGTAACAATGACCTAAAAATATATGGATATATCTATTTGGTCTCTTAGGCACCATATTATTTCCTTTTTTATCATAAGAGTTTGGGGCAGTTTTCTTGCTCTCTTCCCTTTTCACTGGACTCTTTAGTGCTTTAGCATAACTTTTCTTGTTTCCTCCTTGATTAGTAAAAGGGATACATTCTAGTTTTTTTTCTTTGTTAAAACCCAAGCCAAATCTATCACTTGATTCTCTTTGGCTATTCAGGATGTCATCTAGAATCCTCGAGTTATTTTCAAATTTTGATTTGATAGATCCTTCATCAAGCTTTTTCTTAAATTGCATGATCTCTTCTTCAAGTTTCTCATATTCTAGTATTCTCTTTTTGATATGTAGGTTTAGATCCTCCTCAATGCTTTTGGAATCTAGAAATTGAGCTTCCATCTCACTAATGATATGACTTGACTGTTTGTTCTTTTTCCTGCATTTCTCAAGTTCTTCAAGAGCGCTAACAAGTTCATCTCTTAAGTCCACTTCTCCTTCTTCATCCGAGTCACCATTTGAAGCTTGAGTATATATACCCATGAATAGAATCTTAGTTTCATCATCTCCTCATGTATCTCCATCTTCACTATCTTCCATGGTGTAGACAATTTTCTTTTTCTCATATGGCTTCTTCTTGTTTCCTGTTTTACCCAATCTAAAATTTGAGGTTTCTCTCTCATCATTATCATCTTGTTTAGGGTAAGTACATTTTGAATAAAAATGTCCAATTCTTCCCTAGCTAAAACATTTTATGGGTAACTTTCCTTTATATTTTCTAGTACCCTTCTCAAGCTTTTTAACAAAAATAGCTTCCTCATCATCTAGGTTATATGTTTGATTTTTGGATGAGGCTTTAAATGCTGCTTCCCTTTTTGAAGATTCATTTAATCCTATTATCATCTCATATGCAGTGAGGATTCCATGTAGTTCAACTTCTTTCACCTCGTCAAGATCATCTCATTCTTCTAGGGTGGATACTTTTGAGTCACATTTCACTGGCAATGTTCTTAGTACCTTGCTCACAACTTCTTTCTCTCTTAATTTTCGACCAAGACCTCTAATGGCATTGATAACCTCATCTACTCTTAGAAGGTATTCCTCAATATTTTCTTCTTCTCTCATTTTAAGGCTCTCAAACTACCCTTTATATGTCTGAAGCTTGGATTCTTTGACTTTAGATGCTCCTTCATAGATAATTTTTAACTTATCCTAGGCATCTTTGGCAGTATTGCATCACATAACTTTTGTAAATACATAGTTTGTCAACCCACTCAGGATTTAATTTAGGGATTTGGAATTACCTTCATATTGTCCTAGTTCTGTACTATCGATAGGTGCTTAGTCATCTATTCTATATTCCTTTATAGTTTCATCCCAAACCTTCCATCTAAGGGACATTAGATGGAACCTATTTCTCACACTCCAATAAGCATAGTTTTCTCCTATGAACAATGGAGTTTTGTTGGTGGGTAAACCTTCTTGTTGATCCATAGTGGTTTTTAAATAGGATCTACCTTCCAGTGGTTAAACTGTGATGAAGGAACCTGAACTGATACCAATTGTTGGATTATCCCACAATACTGAGAGGGGGGGTGAATCAATATAGTATTTTTTTTTTAAACTAAAAACACAAAAGAATCAAACATGTTAAGACATAAATTTTATCATGGAAACCTCAAGGAGAAAGCCACCAATTCAAACTCATTAATAAGATGAATCTACAAAATTGCTTTATCTGCTACTACAGAAAGGGTGCAATAACACTCTGGGTTTCTTCCTGCTACAACATATAAGGATGCTACAACACCCTAGGTTTCTTCCTGCTACAACATACAAGGATTCCCCAACACCCTGGGTTTTCACTTGCTACAACAGGCAAGGATGCTACGAAACCCTTTGCAGACTTATAGTCTTCCCTAGAACTACCCTGCCACCTTGTACTGATTTTTATCAGTTCGTTGTTCACTTCTTAGATTCTATCATTCACAATCACTAAGATTAGTTCTTTCCTTTAATAAATCTGTTAATAATACCTTCATGTATTCCTATGGATGCATCTCTTCACTATTGCGCCATTCCATTGATCATACCTATTCAAAAACTACTAAGATTAATACCCTGTTAATCGATTTGCTGCTTAATCTTCCTGTCGTGGTCTTTCACTATCTTCATTACTGCAACCATTTTGAGCTATTGATATTATATCGGGCTTCTTCCTGACCATAGATATAAGATATGATGCGATATGCAGATTTCCAAACTGTGACATTTCTCATAATGTCTTTCCATACTTAGCTTTCTGCCTCAACCGTTCCGCACAGTTGATCACCTGCGGGCTCTTCCGTGACCATAGATTTGAGATAAGATGTGGATAGGGGAATGCGGGTTTGAGACTTTTCCAAAATTCCATTTCGAGGTTTCCTATTTTTGCACTTAATCATTCTGCACCAATAGTTCTACACCATTGATCTTCAATGAGCTTCTTAATGACCCTTGATCTTTCAGATCACGTGTTGTAGAATGAGGGTTCTTAAACACTCAAACGATGATTTCACAATCCTCCACCTTTTTCTTTCCGCACTAACCTTTCTGTATCGTCTATATTTTACAAAAGTATTTCTGACCATCGATCTTCCGGATCATGGGATGTAGAATGTGGAACTATGACATTTCCCACATTATTTTCGTGATTCTCGGCCTTCCTCTTTTCACCTTCTTTTTTTCGTCTTCCGGACTTTGGTTTACGGAAACCCATTGTATCCTAGACCTTCATCTCCTTCTTTTCTTATGAACGATTGATTTCTTTTTCAGGTTTATTCCTGAGCATTGATCTATGATCTAATGCAGATTTGTGGATCTTTCCTTTTCTTTGTGTGGAAATCATTCTCATCCATCAATATCCTTGATGATTCAATATTGACCATCCAAGTTTTCATTGTAAATGGAATTTTTCTCCCATCCATGCAGTTAAGTCACCTGCTAGTTTAATCTGTGAAATCCTTGAGGGTCATCAGATCTAGGTCTGTTCGGATCAACGGTGGACTCCAAATGCATTTAAACTATATTTGATGGATATTTCATACCCATTAGCTCTTGTTAACCTCCTGTCACTTTAGCCAGCGAAATGAATTTACCACCGTCGGATCTAGGTCCCCACCAGATCCACGGTGGACTTCAAAATTAGAAGGAGGATTACATTAAAATTTTGCACCCGTCAGAATTTTCTTTCACCGCACTATTTATCCCAACGAAATTCATATTATCCATTGATCTTCGGCCACCCCTAATCTCTAACACACAATCTCTAGCCGTATGGACGATTATCTTGGGCTTATCTCAGGCATTCTTCCATATGGTGAAATTGATTCCAGCCGTGGATCTATATATGCTCTTAAAAAATATCCATTCCACACTGTTGATCTATCTAAGATACATATCTTCAAATCTATAGTTGAATTTATCAGTGGAACGATCAATTCCTTCCTGTAGCGTTCTTCAAGGACAATTTCAATCTCACACAGTCATTGCACTCTCTCTTCAATCATACACTGATCAATCTTTTCCTTTGTCATTGCAGAATTCATTATGCTACCATATCTACCGGTTTATTCTTTTGTCATTCGTGAATACCTTTGAAATCAATGACAACTACATTCTCAACAAGGAATTGATGACGTATATAAAACATAGCTTTATTCCTCATGTATCTACTCAATAAGAGAATAAGGGGGGAAACATGACCTATTCCAATCACGTTTGGAGAAAATTGAAAAACAATTGGAGAGTAGGAATTTGGAGTCCTCAAATGTTGATGATTCACTACAACATCATGGGTTCAATTTAGGTCAAAGGAACTACTTTATCCCTAATATTGACATGAGAAAGTTTGATGGTAAGGATAAAATCACATGGATTTTTCATATGGAGCAATTCTTTGATCTACACCATGTATGTAGGACATTTCCATGTCCTTAGATTCAATTACAAGAATCTAACCTTTAAACAATTCTAATCTCTACATTGGCTTCTTTAAACAATTCTTCTCTTTACATTAGCTTCTACTTACACTTTTTTTCGTTCCAGTAAACAATTTCTAAGTAGGTATAAACCAATTAAAAGTACAGGCATAAATCAAACTTATATCAAGTTTATGAAGCATATTCATACAATTCTCCTTCAAATCATAAATTTGAAATAATAATTTAAAATACCTGTAAATACGTAGTTTGTCCAAGCTCCACTTTTATCCTTGTAGATTTTTCCTGTAGAATAGTTATAAACCCTTAGGAATCTCAACTGACAAAAAAGGCTTACCACCGTGCCAACTAGGAAGTCTCGCTAGCTTCCTAGTTCCAAGAACTATGTTCTTGGACCCCTGAGCCCAGAACCTGAGTACAACCAGCCCAACCAGTCTAAATTATTTTCCATTCTATGAAAATTGAGCCTCCTATGCTAAATTTTCTTCCATCTAAATATCCCCTGAACTTCCACATTTCCCCCACTATATCCTCCTCATCACCAACTCCTCCTCTCCCCTTCTACCCTTTTTCCATATTCAATGTTTTAACTTGACACATTAGTTTGAATTCATAACTTAATAAGCAACAACTATAATGTAAGTAGTCATATTCACAAAACATCAAGGCCCAATTATCACACCATGACATACAATTATATATATATATATATATATATATATATATATATATATATATATATACNACACTAATAATACTCAACCACACATCACACACATAATCAAATAAGTTATTGTTTGTCGACACATACTTAAACATGAATGTGCAATGTATAGATATTTTCTCAGATCACAATAATCTATGGAAAAACCATATTATCCTCAGTCACAACATAAGAATGAATCAATTTTTTAACACACATAGTAATAAAGTTTTCCTGCTAAATCTTCCACGACATTCCTATCTACCTACTTCCTTCTATCTAATTCACAACTAACTTCCACATCCTATCCTTCCTCTGCGGGAATACCCTGGAGCATCAACTACATGAACTAATTTTTGTTAGAACCCATAAGAGTAAGTGTTGACTCCATTGACCAAGCTTCCCCATCAGGCACCCACTAGTCATCATCACACACCTTAGGGAGCGTGCCATAGAACAACCATTCCATGACTCTGGGTTCAAGGATAAACAGTGGGTAATTCCTCCACCCTCCTAATGGAACAAGGGAGTATGTCTACATTAACATAGTGAATACATTGAGACTATTATACTCAGGTTTTGTCACCGAATAACCAATTAATGTAATCATATATAACAATAACAACTCATTCTCATACCATTTCTATTTTGGAATTCATACAGTCTATATACTCCCGTTTTGTAGGGTTCAACTATCCCTTAGCTCTTCTGGAACTATTAGATAGTATCATAACAAAATTCCATGCAATATCATGCAATCTTTGACTACATATATTTTGTTAGTACTAACAACAATATAATCATTTTTGTATCATGCATTCGACATTATAATCATTTATTCGACACATAGATTTAAATTGGTATCCACATACCATAATTTATTAAATCTGCATGCTAGAGACATAATCAAAACATGAACACTATCTATAATATTAACATCACACACATATATGTAAATTCTTCCAGTTTCATTTCAATTACTTGCTCAAATCACGACTATTCACAATATAAATCTTAGTTTACAATTTAAATTTTAAGTCATAGATCAAGCCCATTCTTTGGACCGACCATATTTTCCTATAGTGAAATCAAATCATTTGCACTACAAACCTTAATATACTACCTTTACATATGTACTTTGTATAACTCATATGACACAACAAGCTTCCTACATCATCAATCATACCCTAGTCTATTCTTATAAGGAGAAGGGAATACCTTCACTTATCTCAGTTAATAACATATACTCATGATGACACATACGACTATAAAAGAAATATGCATGATCATCCTTAATTAACCTAATCACATCCTTATTAGGAATGTATTAAGGTGATTACACCATAGTCTTATTACATCTCTCATTAGTAATTATTTTCAACATGTCCAATTGTTAATTGCTTAAATTGTGTGTATGCCTCCCTTGTTATTATCCGTGGTCATCACTATACTAGGTATGATTAACGTCCAATACTAGACACCTTACCCTTCCATTTCTCTAATTCATCACTATTTTGTTTAACTTACTTACAATAAAGCCATATTCCTTTAATGAATTACTCTTACTAATATCTGCATATAATTCTTATGTGTGATGTACAACTCATTAGTTTTAATCATTAATAAGAACCTTACCTAAACATTTGGAAGCCTTCCAAATTGTAGATGATTATAATTGGATTTCGATTATCACCTTAGTTAAATTATATCTATGCCATCACTCCTCAAGAGGTTGATATACCATAGTGTTCTTTGACTTAGGTACATTTACCAAGATATTATTAATTCCCACCTACGATATGCAATTACTTCACAGTCTCTTGATTACTAGTATTAATATTATTTACCCACTATATAATGTGGATTAGATTATAACAAGCTAAATATCGAGTACAAGATCCTCTTTTCATGCTTAAATCTCAACGTAATTTTTATTCTAAATATGTACCTCTTGTGGAAATTTTATCTTAACGTCAAAGTCATCTATACCCTAGGTGGAAACACCATAAACTTAGTTACCGATAAGGATCACTATCATCCTTTTGCAACTAAAAAACAACATACAAATACTCGACAACATAGAATCATAATTGAACATAAATAGGTTCACGATCATGTTGACCAAGTAGAACTAGACCCAACACCTGATCACACAAATCCTAATACAATGAATACAAGTCACTTACAAGACTAGTTGTTTTGTACTTGATGTGACACCTTCATCACATCAAGGATTCTTCCCATGCGTACTCTAGTACAAAGGTAACCCATGTGAATATTTCTCTCTTTAATGATACTCTTTCTAAGTTACACAGGTATTTATTTACTTATTTAATTTGTGCAATTCATTTTTCTAACCGCTAGCTAAAGTATTATCTTCTGATTTCAAGCATTTATTAATTATAACCCATTTTACATGAATTTTGATTATCACTTTAACTCGATAAGCATTACACATACACCATCCTTCAAGATGTAGGCATATAACAATAACAATAACAATAATAATAAACCCTCAAACTGTTTGTGATATTATGTTTTATAACGGTTAGTTATACTTTATACTTCCCTCGTACTAATCATAATGGCCTCTAGGAATTTGTACCAAATATCAAGATATCTTACACTCTTTATCCCTACTAAGTTTTTCTTTTACAAAGGAGTTCAATATTGGGGTGAACATGCCCCTTCCTCACCATTATACTTTGACACTAGCTTCATCTAACACAACTATTTATCCTAGGCTCAATATACAACTTCCCTCACGTAAGCATTCCAATGCTTTTGTAGATTCTTCCCATAAATTTGAACTTAACCCCCAAGCCATCGATTAAAAGGGTGATAGAGATAATTATTGTCCTCATTCGAAAATTTTTAATCATTTCTCACCACAATGACACATCCTTCACTCTTAGCATGGCTAACATCTTTTCTTCACTAGGTGCACAACTTGTGTTCAACATTTTAGGCTGATGCTCACTTATTGTCTATACTAGATATACATACAATGAAGTTTCCCACTATTGATTAGCTTAGTCACTCATGGTATCCCACCTTCTTACTAAGTGAAAAATTACCCCTAATTTATATGACATGCACCATTCCTTGTTCCAACCATTTACTTTGTAGCTATATATTTATTTCATTATGTCACCCAAAACCTTAATACATATCAGGATACACTTGCATGGTTAAAATTCATTTTATAGATAGTTTGCACTGTAGTTTAGGGTTTCATGCTATATCTATTAATGTTTATACAAGGCTAGTCCTTTAGTCACTATCTTGTTTACCACAACATGAACCATAACTTAAATTGGACATCTATAGTTTTAAGACACATGCAAAAAAACTTGTTTTTTGTATTTTAGTTATTCAATTATCATGACTTACTAGTATTCTAAATTGATATAGGATAAGATTTACGTAATTGCCACCTAAGTCACATGTATTTCAAATTACATTCCAATTTAAACAAGGATCGAAAGGACCCTTTGGATTATGGGATTGTACTTAGTTATGAATGATTGATCGAGGATAAAATATTTAAGAGTTGTGATCTCATACTTGATCTCTAGTATTATTCCTACAATCACATCACTTAGCAGAAACCTCCTTTAATACAATACTATACGATATAGTTTGGGTATATTATCCTTTGCCTTATTTGGGACATGCACATGGATAAGGTGTACATCTTTGCATTGTCCTTCAAACATATTCCCTTCATAATATTGACCTCAGAACATTAGTCTTTTTTATTAGATTTGCACAACCATGATGTTGTGCATCATCTATCAAAATCCCCCCTTATTATGTTCATGAAAACAACACGCATAACAAACATGCCATCAAAATCCATTCTCCGCCTTTCTAATGGTTCTCTAGCTTATTTAATTAGAATTTCATCTTAACTAGATATTTATGTCAAATCATTAAATAAAAGGAATACTACATCCCTACATCAATATCACTGTCATGAGCCATGAGTAAGGAACTATGTCTTAGTTTAAGTGCATGGCGTTGCATCATGTTCATGGCTTAGGCGGTCACACGTGCCCATACCTAATGTGGGGGTCACACTTGTTGTTACTACTTGCATGAAATTTCTATGTTACATAATTTGACTTAAAATTCCGTTTAACTCGACTCGCCTCCTAACCCTCTAAACACAATCAAATTATCATTATTATTATTATTTTATTAATTTAGTTTATTTATAATAATAAATTGAACATAAGTAATTAACATAACTATCACATTTAATTAGTTAATATGCTCAATTTAATCAAGTCAACATATAAAATAAAATATGATTAAATTAAATTAATGGCATAACCAAATGCGAATTTAATTTAAATCCTTTTATGAAACTTAAACATAAAACGTAAGTTTAATATTAAATTGTAACAACTAAATAACCCAATTTAAAATTTAAATAATTAACAACATATAAAAAATAAATTAAACAAAATATATCTTTCATTTAACATTAAACCCTAACCATAATCGTGACCAACCCGCATGAGGGCCACAAAGCCCTTCCTTGTCGTCCCACGATGCTCTAACAAATATAAAATAACTAGCATACCCCTGAAGCAGGGGAAATGAAAAGCCAAGAGAACTTCAATGTGTTGCAAAATGAGAGAAAGTTGTGTGTATGTATATAATATAATATTATGTGTTAAAATAAAGCTTAGCTAATTTATGGTAAGCATAGTAGTCAATGAAATTGAAAAGAAACTCTATTGCAAGTACCAATAAGCAATAAATATAAACACATGTAATTGATGGCAAGTAAAATTAAATGCACATTAATTTGTTATACGAGAAAGTATACATATGTGAGTAAAATAATAAAAGGCTAGGTAGTGATCAGGTTTGACTCTAATTATATTGGAAATCAACATTGCTATTTTCCTTTGGTAGGGGGAGTGTAGGGATTGAGGGTTGCAATTTTAAGTGTGAAAGGGGCAGAGAATGAAGGCATGCCTCTTCCTTTTTTTGAGGTCATACATATTAAGTGTCTTTCATATTTGCATAGAATTCTAAGGAGAACGATAGTGCAATTCATATTCCTTCTAATGTTGCAGTGCATGGCATTGCTATGAAGGTCAATCCTTGGCATTCATTGTTACCAATTTCAATGGTTCACCTTGTTAATGCCAATCCTTGTTTTTTATGGATAGTCAATTCTCAAGCAATCTTGAGGGAGATTTGTTTCTTGTTACTGCAATTTCTGGGTGGAATTAGTATGTGCTTTGGTTGAGATTGGTCCCATGGAGGCCCAATGTAATTATCAGATGTTGAGACAACATAGGGTCGTAAATTAGGAGAAATAGATCCAAGTGTGTATATAATTTCCATGACCACTCTACATACACCATTTACTAATCTTGATTAGACCCATAATTTGTAGGATAACATTACTATCTTCCCTACACATAACAATATTTGTTTTTCTAGTTGATGGTCATCATCTTACTGTGCATTTGAACCATTGGTGAAATTTGTGACATATCATGCAATAGGAATAGTCAATGCTTGGAGCATGCATTTGTTATTATTGTTTGCAAGATTCACCATGAGTTGCAAATCTGATTCTAGTGACGCAAACACGAAAATGTCAAAATCAACATCATCAAATTAGAAATGCAATTTTATTAAACATTGCATGATTAGATTCGAATGATGACAAACAATAAAATGTCGAGATTGTAAAAATATATATTTTATATTTTAGTGTGAGATGTATACTTGAGTATAGTTGGAAATGTTTTGATTTACAATATAACAGAGTCCCCCTTTCATATTCTTAACATATGTATCTTCAAATTGTTTTAATGACATCAAAATCGCACATACAAAATTAATATCTTATATTGATTAATAGAAGTAATCCATAAAAACATATAAGGCCCACATATACCATGATCCTTATTCAAATGAAAGCAATAACAAGAGAGCTTGGTTCTTCCTACTAGTTACATCATGGTGTATTGGTTGCAATGTGAATATGCTTGTTTTGAATAAATGACTATTACTATCTTTCCACATATTTTCCTAACAATTCTCATAGCATAGGTAGAATTCATTTTGTGATGTATGTATTCAACGAAACACTTAGTTTTTATCAAATAAGAATGTGTTACCATGTGGAATTGAGTTTAAGAGGTAGAGATATTTATGTAGACTAAACATCTCGAGTATGAGAGTTCTAGTTGCAAGTTTCAGATCTTCTTGCTAGAGATTTGTTTTAGATCTTCATGTTAGAGATGCATAGCCTCATTGTGAAAAGGCCAAGATCCTATTGATGATATGATGGAAGAGTTATGGGGGATTAATCCAAGAGGATCAAATGGAAGCATAAGAGGAGTTGCAGATCATGGTGGAAAGGACTAAAAGGTGGTCGAGTGTAGGGTGGAGATATCAAAAGCATAGGGAGGTAAATACAACAAGGAGGTTAAGGATAAAGGTAGAGGCATAGAGCTAAGCACCATACCCGAAAGCTTTTCTTAAGTGAAGGTATGCATTGTACCATGTGGACATTCATGGAAACATAATAGCTTTCGAATTGATGGATTGCTAGCCTTAAAATTTGTTCCGTGATTAATTTTCATTAGGTGCAATGTTCCCAACCATAAGTGCACCTTCAAATTGGCTAGTTACATCATTTTCAAATTTTTAAATTTTAATTATTTTTCAAATTTAAAAAAATAACCAAATAATTTCATAAACCAATAAAATAATCAAACCACACTTTTACAAAAATAAAAAATTTAATTTGTTAAAAAAAATCAAAATTACAATATTTTTTCCACAAAACTTTGGAAAGTCTTTGTTAAAAAATGAAATTAACTTTTTTGAAAAAAAATGAAATTAACTCCAAGGAGAAAAGGCAACATATGAAGCCTTGCTTTGGCAGGAAATCATAAATATATATACATTGCACAGATTAATAAATATCTACATTGAAACGGGGAGAAAATATGGACGCCAATACCAAAGACAGAGACAATTGTACTAAATGTCATTGGATACTCGACGATCTCTCTTAAATATGGATGCCAATACCAAATTCCCTGGCAAGTTTATGTGAGGATTAAATTGGTTATACAGTTGCTTCATACTGTTCCATAATTCCCAAGTGGTGGAAAAAAATGAGAAGTTGTTGGAGTACAAGTGTATGGTATTCGAAAAACATTAATAACATGCAAGAGGAATGGAGCTCGCAAGATCGTAAGAGATACAACATATGGTAAGCAGTGACTTTGAAGCCCTCTTTCTTTTACTTACTGCCCTTAATCATCAACGCAACCTTATAAATTCAACCTTAATGATTTTAAAACAACATAAATTATCTTGGAGCAATTAGTGATGCTTCAAATTTCTATATGTTTAGTTTTGATTGAGAGTTTAATTGTGTAAGATGTTCATAATTGTTGTTGCCAATAGAGTTTTTTCCAACAATTAAAACTCGCTCGTTAACATGGCAAATAGATACATGCATCCCTCTGCATGGATTCATGTAGAACAATTATCGATTTTGTTTATTTTGTTTATTTATTTTTTCTTCATGATAATTAAGATTGATTCATGCGGAACAATTATCGATTTTGTTTATTTATTTTTTCTCTATGATAATTAAGATATATTACATTATATCTTATGCTAGGAATCGAGTTAATGGATTAATTGAAAGCAGTTGTTATTTTATTGGGAACTGAGTCTCCCCAAAAAAGAAATAAGCATTTAAGGGCAGCTTAAATGGTCTATAAATGACATTAAAAAGTGTTGAAGGTGGGTATTGATTGAATTCCTTTATGAAGCATAAATGTGCGTAACTGCAGGGGCGTTTAGTCACACAAGTATTCCATCTTCAAATTGCTTTCTATTGTTTAGTGGCTGCAGGTGTAAATGAAACCAATAATTAGCGAGACCTGCTAGCTGGCTAACAAGCTAACAAGATCACCATCCCACCAGCTCCCCAGCTAGGTCATCCAACAATACTAGCGAGTCGAGCCATTCGTTAATAACCCCACCCATGATAAAAATCTAGGAAGAATTGTTGCATCAATAGGCGTAAAACATCTTCAAAGGCAATTCTTTCAAAATAAAAAGTAAATTTGGATGTTTAGTTGGGTTCTTAGATAAAAATCTAAAAAAAAAAATATAGTTGGTGCTTAATGGCCATTTAAGAGGTTTTTATCAAATCTGGGACACCCCATAAATTAGTGAAGGTAAAATCTGTAGCTTCTTCAGTAACACCGGTTTGTTTATTGTGATAATGATTCATCACTTGATATGCCCAAGTTAGAGTGGGATTTACAGGGACACCTTTGATTCTCAAATTAACCATCTAGACACACAACCTAATACATATTAAATTGATCACTTCTTCAAGGTTAAATGAGACTCTTAAATCTTAGGTCAGTCTTTAATTGTTTATCCTTCTTTCCTGTAACTAACTATTAGGTTTCTATGGTTTCAAATTTTCACTCCCTTATTACTTTTTTGAAATACAAAAAAAAAATCATAACTGTAGTTTACTATGTTGATAGTGTTTTAATTTTTCCTTTATATTAAGAATACAAAAAGGAGTGAAATTATGAGTTTGATAAAAATTTTATATAAATACTTTCTAAATTTCAAAAACAATAGAATATGCATGTAGTATGGAGCAAACTTTTCCGAGTCTCAACTTTTTATTTCATTGTACTATTCTATTTCAAATTCGGAAATGTATCTTCGCTTGGACTTCTAATAAATGGGTGTTGTCCCAAATTTTGTTCTCTTCTATAGTTATTTATGTTCCTTCTAAAATTTGTTTTGTTTTAGTTGATTTATAATTTTTTTTACGGTTTAGGGGTTTCTATCTTGTAGTAAGCCCTCTGGTTCCATATTTTGAACTATGGTTGTGACACCATGTGTAGGACCTATCCAGGTCCTTAGATTCAATTACAAGGATCTAACCTTTAAATAATTATAATCTCTACAATAGGTTCTTTAAACAATTCTTCTCTTTACATAAGCTTATAATGACATTATGTTTCATTCAAGTAAACAATTTCTAAGAAGGTATAAAAAAATTACCAGTATAGGTATAAATCAAATTTACAACAAGTTTATGAATCATATTCATACAGTTCTCCTTTGAATCATAAATTTGAAACAATAATTTAAGATACCTGTAAATCAGTAGTTTATCCAAGATCCAATTTTATAATTGTAGATTTTTCCCTAGAATAGCTATAAAACCTTAGAAAACTCAACCGACAAAACCGGTTTACGACCCTACCAACTAAGAAGTCTTGTTGACTTCCTAATTCCTATAACTATGTTCTTGGACACCTAAGCACAGAACCTGAGTACAATCAACCCAACCAGTATGAATTATTTCCCCTTATGTGAAAATTGAACCTCCTGTACTAAATTTTCCTCCATCCAAAGATCCCCCGAACCTCCACATTTCCCCCCATATATCCTCCTCATCACCGACGACTCCTCTCCCCTTCTTCCCTTTTTCCATATTGAATGTTTTAACTCCATTATTATCCACTATGTCAGTTTAATTAATTTCAATCCCATCATATTTCGATACAAGGTCCATATTCAATCAACAACAAATAAAATAATAATTTTGATTTATTCAATCATATGGATTTAGGTCACATGTATCATTTTTATTATTTTATTAAATTAATCAACACCACCAATGTTTTACTTTAATGTCTATACAATAGCTTCTGACACAATTGTTTATTGTTAATAATACAATTCAACATCATCTTTGACTTAACATATACCGAATTAATGAATGTGCTTAAACATTGTAATAATATAAACCATAAAGTCCCTAAAATCTGTAAATATTTTTTTTATAGGGTTAAAAATACTGCTAATATCTAAGGGACATCTATACTTAACTTCATAATTGTAAAACCTATATAGGAATTTATACCTATGTTCATGTTCTGTTTTTATCCTCATAAGTTTCTGGTTTACAATGATGTTTATTGTCATTCTTTTATATACTGTTGTACTTGTATATATATATATAT
>LPNX011233956.1:163233-220457 GCA_001517045.1 Pseudotsuga menziesii
TCCTTTGTATAGGATGGCTGGAGATCTGTGATTCATGGATGACTTGTATATTTTACTTGGTTTAATGTGTAAAGCAGTGACTGCTGCGCATCCTTTATGTGGTTTGGTTTCCAAGGGATTCGATCCTTGGTTATTGATTATGTGTATTCGTTAGTCTGTTTATTAGTTTGGTTAATGGGTAGTTTAAATGATATCGTGAATAATTGTAATTTGTTTATTTAATTGTTTTAGTTTGTTTTGTTTGGATGTCCTGTCCATCGTTTATCAGTTCCTTTAATTATCTTTAAGCAGTGAATGCTGCACATATTCCATATAGTAATTTTAGTGTTGTTTGTGACTTTTGATAATATGATGAGCTTGGATTCCATGGATTTGATCCCTGGTCCATGAATCTGGTTTAATATTTTGTTTTTAATGGATAATTTTATTTGATGATGGTTTTTACTTTTACTTTTGTTTTTTTAAATGTATATATGTAATGTATTTTCAGGGTTTATAGTATTAATACTATTTTCTATAATTGTAAAAGGTCTATTTACTAAATTCTATTAGAACATTAAATGTTTTATTCTAGGATTAAACCCTAACATAAATAGGAGGTTTTAAAGACTAGTTTTAACATAATCCTGATAAGAAATTCATCCTAGAATTCTACATAGAAATTTTAAACAAATATTTTACCTTATGTGATCAAACAACCTAAAACATTTATTCAAACTGATGAAGATTAAAATTACAGACCCTAGCATTAAGGTCAAGTAGGTAGATGGTTGAATTTTCTTAGCTTCTAGGATTGATGGCTGAGGGAGGTGATAATGATGATCTGTAAGGGCGAAGGAATTGACAATGGTTTCAATCTGAGGTACTCAGTAAGCAGGGATAGAGGTGTTGGCATGGTCTAAAGTCAGGCAGCCCTGGTCTTGGGATGGAAGACCCCGCGGACGGGGGGACTCTTATCCCTGTTCAAAGCGTGGATATGGAAATCGAGAAGAAAAAGGGTAAAAGGCCAATATCTGACTCCCAATTAGGAAAATCCGGAGAAGGCACAAGTGGAACTATTAAAGAAATATTGGAAAAGGAAGGAAATCAAAGAATGGGGAAATGTCTTCCCAAATTGAACACTATTCCCAAGTTACAAATCAAATTGACCAGAATCAGAGAAGATATCAATTACATGAAGGAGAGAGTTCTCATAGGGAAGTTTGTAGGGATCTGGCCCTCAGAGAAGACCCTCACATGGTGGATTTATACCACATGGAAACCTCAATGCCACCATGACCTTCAACTCGGAGCAAAAGGATTCTTCACTATAATCTTATTTAATGAGGAGGATATAACTAGAATCTTAAAAAATGGACCATATTTCTACAACTCGGCAGGTCTGTTCTTGAGACCATGGAAAGAAAGATTCAACCTAGACAACGAGAACCTCCCAATTGCACTAGTCTGGATAAGAATGTATTCCCTCCCTACAAAATATTGGGCATAAGGCATCCTAACCGAGATTGGGAATCTTCTAGGGAATTTTGTAAAAGTATCAGAACAGACTAGACAAAGAAGAAACACTTCCTACACCAGGATTTGTATATAGCTTGATATCTCAAAAGATATCCCAGATGGTATAGATCTAACATGGGAAGATGAATATTGGTTCCAAGCAATAGAATATGAACAACTTTCGTTCAGATGCAGAAGATGCCATGAACATGGACATTATTTATAGACTGTCCACAGAACAAGAAACTAGGGGAACGAAAGAGCAAGAAAATCAAGAAGCGGGGGGATTCACAAGGGCGCAAAATAAGAAAAGAGTAGCCAAGAAATCCTATGGCCCTGAAACCTTCAAGAAGGTCCAAACACAAAACAGGTATGAAGTTTTCCAAGAACCTCACGAAGTAATTAATCCTGTCAATTTGAACAATATCTAGAATCAATCTGAGAAGCCAAAATAAGTTGATGCTCCTAAGGTTAGTGATATGAATGATACTTCCAAGCTATCCCAAGAAAAAGATCATAATCCCAAACTCCAGATCCAAGAAGAAAATCAGGCATTAAAGGAAGACACCAGCAATACTCAGGAGATTGGAGAGGAAGAAATGGAGATAGGAGATTTAGATCTGGTAGGGATAGAGACAACTTGATCTGATATGGCCCCTGAGAGGATTGTTCCGCAACAAGTCACATTGTTGGAAAAAGCGATAATTAAAGCCAAAGAAATGAAGTCTATGGGGGTCTCAACTGAATCACTAAAGGATCAGGAGGGGAAGACAAAAGCAAAGAAAGAAACCTGTGGCAGGTATAGCAATGTTCAAAGAATCGAAATGATTGAGGCCCAACAGGTGGCTTCAGGGCAGTATCCAACCATAGATGCATCCCTATCCCCCACAAATAAATAGGTTTCCAATGTTGATCACATCCTGGAATATTAGAGGTTGTAGAAGTACCTTGAAGACTCGTCTTCTAAGGAGAAATATAGAACTGGAGAAGCTAGGAGTGTTGTTTCTGTAGGAAACAAAATGCTCGGAGATAGACTTAAAAAGTATAGGGGGGAAAGCTTGGAAAGTATGTGAGATAGTAGCAGTTAATGCTATTAAAGCGGCTGGAGGTATAGGCATATTATGGAACCCAAAGGAGGTACTCCCCTACAACTTCTCGGCAACTCAATCCTCCCTATCTGCTACTTTTCACATCATAGGGACATACATTAGGGTTTTCTTGGCCAATGTGTACGGTCCTCCCAAGGCAGAGAAAAAAGTGCATTTATAGACTCTCTAAGGATGATAAACACTTTGACGGAAGGAAAAACCTAGATTATAGGAGGATACTTCAACCTGATCCAGAGTCTTGAGGAAAAAAAGGGGGGATTCGTCAGCTCAATCCCATAACTGAAATTTTCAATGAAGTGATTGATACCCTCAACGTGGTTGATGTCAAAACTAATAACGAAAAATTTACTTGGAACATTAAAAGAACAGGGGATAGAGGCATAGCATGCACACTCGATTTCTTCTTGGTTACAGAGTCAGCAATAATGAATGGAGGAGAATTGAAAGCGTCCGTCCTTCCTTCAGCTAGCTTAGACCATTGGCCCATCAAGCTAGAATGGGAAAATGTGGGCCCTAATATTCATAGACCCTTCCATTTCAAAACGTTATGGCTGCTTCAGCCAGAATCTCAAGAAAAATTAAAATAATGGTGGGAAGCAATCCCAAACATTAGAGGAACCAAGATGTACCAGTTCCAACAAAAGTTAAAAATCTTTAAAACAAGCATTAAAAAGTGGAATAAAGAATCGTTTGGTATTATTTTCCTGGTGAAAGTGGAGCTTGACTGTAAAATCAAAGAAGTTCAAAATTAGGGCATGCAGTCTGGTTTCTCGCCAGAGATCAAAGAGAAGGAACGCTTGTTGCTCTAGGAATTCATCCAACGCAAACAACATGAGGAGATATACTGTAGCCAAAAATCCAGAGTTAAATGGCTCCAGGAAGGAGAAAGAAACACAAGTTTCTTTCATAATTTGGATATAAATCATAGGCAAAGCAACCGATAGACAAGACTGCAAACTGAAGAAGGAAATATTGTTGAATCCTAGGAAGATCTGGAGTGAACTGTAAATTCCTTTTTCTCTAAACTTCTGGAGGAACCGGATGAATACTGAGAAGCCTCTTAGAGAGAAGTTTTGAGGCATATTACACATGTTATTACGGATGAACACAATCTTCTCCTAATTAAACCTATATAGATGGAGGAAGTAGAGGAAGCGGTCAAGCAGATGGTGAAAGATAAAGCACCTGGACTGGATGGACTTACTACGATTTTTTTCCACACAGGTTGGGACTGGTTGAAAGAGGAGGTATGGGCACTTGTGGAGGACTCCAAAAAATCAGGTAATATCTTGAAAGCACTAAATGCAACTTTCCTGACCCTTATACCCAAACAGTCATGAACTCAGGACCTAGGAAAGTTAAGACTAATAGCTCTATGCATTGTCATCTACAAAATTATTACTAAAACCATTGCTAATAGACTTTGCCCTTTGTTGCCCCTCATTATCTCTCTAGAGCAAGTAGGGTTTATGGAAGGAAGAAAAATATTGGATGGTATCATCCTTATCCATGAAACAATTCATTTGGTCAAAATCGGGAAAATTCAAGGTATGCTCCTTAAATTAGACTTTTCTAAAGCTTATGACAAACTAAATTGGGAATTCTTAGCAGGTATGCTCAAGGCGTTCAGATTCTTAGATCAATGGACCAGATGGGTCATGAACTTGGTATCCTCAGCCTTCTTTTCTATTTTGGTTAATGGATCTCCTGCGGTACCCTTCCAAATTTCTCAAGGTATCAGACAAGGAGACCCTTTATCCCCTTTTCTGTTCATTATAGCTATGGAATGTTTGGGTAGAATGATCAAGAACCTACGAATAGAAAACAAGATTAAAGGTCTAACAATCATGGAGGATTTGGAGCCGAAAACTCATCAACAGTTTGTCGATGACACCATGCTCATGTGGCCATCAACAGTTAAAGAGGCTCACAGAATCAAGGAGGGGCTAGACACCTTTCTGGAGGCCAGTGGACTAGAAATCAATAAGACCAAATCTCAAGTGTACTTCTTTAATATTCCAAAAATAACGAGAAGGAATATTTTGAGAATTCTAGGCTTCTTGGAGGGCGGGATACCTTCCAAATACTTAGGAGCTCCACTGGAAAAATCGACCATCAGACAGCTCTTGTGGAAGGGCCTTCTAGACAAGATCAAACATAAACTCAACCTATGGACTTTCTGAGCCCTAAATTTCCCAAGTAGACTCATTTTGGTGAAGTCTTTCCTACAAGAAATGCCACTGTACCTGTTCTCAGTTCTGGAAGCCCCAAAATCGGTGATTAAGCAAATAAGGAATTTACGAAGGAACTTTCTCTGGGGGGGGCGGGGATGAGTGTCACAAAAAGTGGGCCTTAACTAACTAGAAAATAGTCTGTAAACCCAAAAGCGTGGGAGGTCTAGGCCTGCATGACCCATTAGACTCCAAAAAAGCCATGGGAGTGAAAATTTGGTGGAAGTGGATAACATATGAGGAAGAACCATGGGCGAAGCTCTGGCACACCAAATATGCCCATCAATGGAAAAAAAACGCTAATAAGATTTGGTGAGAACCTACCAGGGTCCAGTATATGGAAGGCAGCCCAGGAAAACCAGAATCTCATGCAAAGACATAGCTTTTGGGAGGTTATAGATAGTAATTCGGCCAGATTCGTTAGTGAGGCATGGAACCAAGAGAAGAGCATAAAAAATCAGAAGGATATCCTGATTCTAAAATTGCATCCCCAGCTCCACTAGCTTCAGTCGGTAAAGGAATTTTGGGACCTTGAATCCTCTGACAAGTTTTTGAGGACGTAAAGTAAAGAATGGTGGAAAAGTTTGACACCAACAGAGGATATTGAAAACTTTTACATAGACCTCTGCTCTAGAAGGATCCCATGGCATGAGGGGCAGCATAAAATCAGGTGGGGGTATTCCAACCTGCGAAGGTTCAACATTAAAGAGGCTATTGGGGTTATAAATGAAACATACAGGCAGGAAACAAAATCCAAGTGGACGAAAATATGGGGAGAGATATGGTGGCCCAAAATAGCAGCCTTTTGTTTGCTTGTTCTCAAAAGAAGGATCCTAACCTGGGATAACATTCAAAGACGTGGCTTAGTAAGTCCTTTGAGATGCAGCTTATGTGAAAAAAGTAATGAAACTATCAATCACCTACTCGATGAATGTCCAGTTGCTTCTAATATTTGGGACAAAGGAAGCAGATTGTTCAACCTCAATTCTAGGCACTTAGGAAGACCTGCTCTTACTATAGTTGAATGGCCCAAAAACAAATTCAAAAATAATATTTTGAATAGAATATGGGACTTGTACCCATGATTCATGGTCTAGGAGATATGGAAGACCTGTAACCTAAAAATATTTGAAAACATGAATTGTAGGGTGGAAGAATGATGGCCAACCCTGGATGCACATATAAAAGAAACCATAACTCTCACGTCTTGGTCGATAGAAGAACTTGAAGTAGATGCAACAGAAAACCAAATTCTAGAACACTGGGGAATAAACCAATTACCTCTGAATAATGCGTTCCTCTGCAAATCGGTTCTGCAAATGATCAGCACAGAATTCTGGAAGAAACCTTTGACTAGTGCCTTCAAATTGAATTTTGATGGGGCCGCCAAGGGAAACCTCGGCCCTACTAGATTTGGTGGAGTAATTAGGGACTCCCATGGCAGAATACTAAGTCTTTACTGGTGAATCTTGGGTTCAGGAACCAATAACTTGGCGGAGCTGGATGGACTGATAAATGGTGTTACTTGGGTTATTCAGAACCAAATAACACCACTGATAGTTGAGTGGGACTCAATGGTGACAATCAACCTCGCTAAAAGAATAATGCATGTTGTGACCATAAACCAAGTATCACGTAACTGGAGGTGGGAAGGACGACTCTCAGCACTTAGAGAAAGACTCAGGAGCACACCTGTGTTGGGATTTTCACACATTAAGAGGTCAGGGAATAAGGTGGGTGACATTCTAGCAAATTAAGGGGTGAGCAAGGCAAGATCATTCCATGCAAAAGACCATGTTGACAAGATGAACAAGAGATTGTGGGAGAAGTGCGAGGAGGTAGCAGCTAGCGAAGATGATGGGGTCAACCCTGATCATCCCCCAAAACAAGACAGGTGTGTGATCATTAGATCACCCGCCTCATCGCATGCAAACCTCCCCATAGCACGCAACTTACTCATTAGCTCAGGATCCCCATTGGAAAGCCACATGACAAGACATGCAGAAGTCGACATCCATTCTTCATGGTCAAGTTAGAGGGATGCTGAGGTGACGGATCCTACACTTGGAATTAATCACATGACATTGGATGAAGGCAGTAGTACAGATGGTGAGCATGGGAAAGATCGAGAAAACGAAGGTGGCATGCCAGAGATCGAAGAGCTAGCAGATCCGGGCTTAGGCTCAAGCCTTTAAATTTTGATCTGGTTCAAGCTCACGTGATGTGTGAAACTCCAAAGGATGGTACTTGCTGGTTAGCTGGTGGTGAGATTTCAAGTATGGGTATTATAAGTGATTTTTAAATCTGGTTGAGCACCAAAAGGCCATTAATTGAGGATCCAATGGCCGATCTCTCACATGTAGAAGGGGATTGGATCAGGCACAGGAAAATTAAGAGCCATAATATGGATGTTTCCCAAGGACCGATTTGGAAACAAAGGAGGAAGAAAAGAATCAAATGCTTCATTTCCCAATGCAACAATTCAACTATTTATAGGCATGAGGAAGGGAAGAGGACCACCAAAGACCAGATCCTTCTGGTATCTGTGTGTGTCAATTGGTTCTGTGTGTCATGTTTTAGCATGCCTAATTAGGGGATGAGTAGGAGTGACCAAAGCATAAGGGTCAATTGGGTCTATGTGTCATGTTTTAGCATGCCTAATTAGGGGATGAGTAGGAGTGACCAAAGCGTAAGTACTTCCTTGATGGTTGGTTCTACCAAATCTAACTCCTCTATCGAAAAAGGCCCATCCCCATTTCTGTTCAAATGGGGAGCCCAATATATGGCTAAAACCCCGGCAAGGGTGGAAGCAGTGATAGCTATTAAGGAGGTGGAGTTCATTGGTGAGTATGAAAATCACTAGGGAATACCATTCTAGACGAGTCGTATCCTGTTGACAAGGGAAATTCAAGCAAACCTCCAGATGGTGAGGGGAATTAGAGAAGTGCTGGCAATTATCAGAAACATCCAGCATGAATCAACCATGGGCTTCCGAATTTTGGATTCAATTTCCAGTGAATTGCAAGGTAGACTTGGAGAACACCCCGCTGCACCTCCTCCATCTCTAGAAAACCCAATGCCTCAGTAAGGCTGGGCGGCCCAGTCTAGATGCTTTTTGTTTGGTTGGAAGATCATTTCTAGTCCAGGAATGGACTTAGCCTTGTTTAGTTACTTTTAGTGAATTCAGGATTTCTCTCAGTCCCGTTGGTGGTGATGTACATACCCTACATATCTGTGTTAATTATGTTCGGTATAAGTTCTCATGAGCTTAACTTTTACGCTCAAGTTCTATAGGTTTTGAATTGTGTATAGAGGGGAATGTAGCTCCCGGGTTCTCCTTCTCTCCAGAAGTGAAGAGAGTGAAGCTTCAGATTTTATGGGAAGACTCTTTGTGTTAAAGCTTCGCTCAGACCAGCAGCCCCATCACTAGCCGAGCCTGACTGTAACTTTTTTGTAACTTTTTGTACCTTCTGTAATACAAATTTTTATGCTTACTAACAAATTTTTTTTTATAGACCCTAATACAAAACATAATGGCTATAATTAGAACCTATAAGCATAATTAAAATAGCTTAGAAATGTATAAATCTCTTACCAGCAACTATGCAGCTTGTAATGACTAAAGGACCCTGCACACTTAAACACCTAGAATTAATAAAATACTTTCTATCTCTGACCTTAGGAATTATAACCATACAACTTTGGAACTACCACGTTCCTCCCAACCATGACCCAGACCCGTTCCTGGTTCTAGTTCATATCTCCCTGAGCTGGATCCAACATGCAAGTGATCTAGAACTCCTAAAGGTGAGGTTGCTGCTGTTTGGAAAATCAGGTTCTGTATAAGAATGCTTGGTTTTGGAAAATGCTCTCCAAATCCCTCTAGGAATAATAATTCATATCCACATGCCTTCTCTTTCCTTTGTTCTTATAGATAATCTTTTAGGAAAGGGCAGTTTGGTTTAAACTTCAGTTGATTCAAGAATTCATTGCTTTCTTGAAAATAATCTTTAATTTGATTATTATGGAATTAGTAGTTATTTTGTTTAACTATGAGGTTTTACTAGTTCCTACTTGAGCTTTAGAATAGAATATTTTAGTTTATGATAAATATCTACATAGAATCTCACTTATTATTTTAGTTATCTTTATTTATTAATTCTTTATATATATATATTCTCATGCAAGAGGAATGAAGCTCACAAGATCGTAAGAGATACAATGTATGGTAAGCAGTGCTTGCAAAGCCCTCTTTGTTTTACTAACTGCCCTTAATCATCAACGCAACCTTATAAAGTCAAGCCATTTTTGGGAAATTTCATCTTTTGAATTTTCAAATTTAGTCATTAATTTCTCATACATTAATTTATAAGATCATTTTAATGATTTTAAAACAACATTAATTATTTTGGAGCAATTATTGATGCTTCAAATTTCTATATGTTTAGTTTTGATTGAGAGTTTAATTCTGCAAGCTATTCATAATTGTTGTTTCCAATAGGGTTTTCTCCAACATTTAAAACTGGAACAACTAGTTAACGTGGCAAATAGATACATGCATCCCTCTACATGAATTCATGTGGAACAATTATTGATTTTGTTTATTTTATTTATTTATTTATTTTCACTTTGATAATTAAAATAGATTGCATTATATCTTAAGGCTAGGAATAGATTTAATGGATTAATTGAAAGTAGTTGTTTTTTTATTGGGAACTCAGCCTACAACATGAAGAAATAAGCATTTAAGGGAAGCTTAAATGCTCTATAAATGGCATTAAAAAGTGTTGAAGGTGGGTATTTATTGAACTCCTTTATGAAGCATAAAGTTGCGTAACTACAGGGGCATTTATCCACACACGTATTCCATCTTCAAATTGGTTTCTATTGTTTAATGGCTGCATGTGTAAATGAAGCCAATAATTAGTGAGACCCACTGGCTAGCTAATAAGATCACCATCCCACCAGCTCCCCATCTAGTTCAACCAACAATACTAGTGAGTCCAACCATTCATGAATAATCCCACCCATGATAAAAATCTAGGAAGCATGGTTGCATCACTAGGCGTAAAACATCTTCAAAGGCAATTCTTCCAAAAAAAAAAGTAACTTTGGATGTTTAGTTGGGTTCTTAGATAAAAATCTATAAAAAAGTATATAGTTGGTGCTCAATGGCCATTTAAGAGGTTTCTATCAAACCTGGGACATCCCATAAATTAGTCAAGGTAAAATCTATAGCGTCTCTAGTAACAACAGTTTTTTTATTGTGATAATGATTCATCACTTGATACGCCCAAGTTATAGTGCGCTTTTACATGCCCAATTTAGAGTGCGCTTTTACAGGGACACCTTTGATTCTCAAATTAACCATCTAGATACACAACCTAATAAATATTAAATTGATCACTTCTTCAAGGTTAAATGAGACTCTTAAATCTTAGGTCAGTCTTTAATTGTTTCTCCTTCTTTCCTGTAACTAATTATTAGGTTTCTATGGTTTCAAATTTTCACTCCCTTATTACTTTTTTGAAATACACAAAGAAAAACCATAACCGTAGTTTACTATGTTGATAGTGTTTTACTTTTCCCTTTATATTAAGAATACAAAAAGGGAGTGAAATTATGAGTTTGATAAACATTTTATATAACTACTTTCTCAATTTCAAAAACAATAGAATATGTATTTTTATATTAAGAGGAGTGAAATTATGAGTTTGATAAAAAGAATTATATAAATACTTTCTAAATTTCAAAAACAATAGAAAATGCATTTTTATTTGACTAGAGAAACATGTTGTGTGGAGGTTCATGATTCATTAATGAAGCCTTCCTCCCAGGTTTATTGTCGGTCCATGTCTCAAATTTTTATTTCATTGTACTATTATATTTCAAATTCGAAACTGTCTCTTTGCTTGGATTTCTAATAAATGGTTGTTGTCCCAAATTTTGTTTTCTACTATAGTTAGTTATGTTCCTTCTAATATTTGTTTTGTTTTTGTTGATTTATAATTTTTTTTTATGGTTTAGGGGTTTCTATCTTGTAGTAAGCCCTCTGGTTCCATATTTGGAACTATGGTTGTGACAACATGTGTAGGACCTGTCCACATCCTTAGATTCAATTATAAGAATCTAACCTTCAAACAATTATGATCTCTACATTAGGTTCTTTAAGAAATTCTGCTCTTTAGATTAGATTCTAATTACATTACGTTTCGTTCAAGTAAACAATTTATAAGCAGGTATAAAAAAATTACAAGTATATTTATAAATCAAATTTACAACAAGTTTATGAATCATATTCATACAGTTCTCCTTCAAATCATAAATTTGAAACAATAATTTAAAATACTTGTAAATCAATAGTTTATCCAAGATCCACTTTTATAATTGTAGATTTGTCCCGTAGAATAGCTATAAATACTTAGGAACCTCAACCGATCAAACCGGTTTACGAACCTGCCAACTAAGCAGTCTCGTCGACTTCCTAATTCCTAGAAATATGTTCTTAGACACCTAAGTACAACCATCCCAACCAATATGAATTATTTCCCCTTATGTGAAAATTGAACCTCCTCTACTAAATTTTCCTCCATCCAAATATCCCCCGAACCTCCACATTTCCCCCCATATATCCTCCTCATCATTGATTCCTCATCTCCCCTTCTGCCCTTCTTCCATATTGAATGTTTTAACTCCATTATTATCCACTATGTTAGTTTAATTAATTTCGACCCCATCATATGTCGATACAAGGTCCATATTCAATCAACAACAAATAAAAATAATAATTTTGTTTTATTCAATCTTATGGATTCAGGTCACATGTATGATTTTTATTATTTTATTAAATTAATCATCACCACCAATGTTTTACTTTGATGTTTATACAATAACTTATAACATAATTGTTTATTGTTAATAATACGATTCAACATCATCTTTGACTTATCATATACCGAATTAATGAATGTGCTTAAACATTATAATAATATAAACTGTAATGTCCCTAAAATCTGTAAATAAATTTTTTTTATAGGGTTAAAAATGTTGATAAGATCTAAGGGAAATATATACTTAAATTCATAATTGTAAAACTTGTATAGGAATTTATACCTATGTTCATTTTATGTCTCTATCCTCATAAGTTTCTGGTTTATGATGATGTTTATTGTCATTCTTTTATATACTGATGTACTTGTATATATATATATATGATTTCCTTACCTTTCCGAATAAGTCATTAGGAAAAATCCAGGCACTCCTCCCCTTTTGATATAGAGGTAAGTTAGCCTCGTCATTTAGTAAAATAGGAAACTAAGTAATGCCACATGTATTCAAACATGAGTAAACAATATCAGAGCATCAGTAAAATGGATAAAAGATATATATCATGTATAATAGTTTTTTTCCGTCTTCCTACAAAATTAATAAATATTATTTTATTATTTTATTCTTTTCCTTAGGAGGCCCATTTTAGACCTCAAATTTCCTGAAATGGTCATATCCTGTGTATCTCGAATGTTTATAATTTATAATAATTGTATTGTCTGTAGTGTGTGGACATGCTTACGTCCAATGTTTAGTGGATTCGATATTTGGTTTGGCGTTTATCTTTGGTATTTTATTTAAATAGTTTTAAATGCTCATGTCTGGAGCTTTATGGGTTTCGATAGTTGATTTTATTGTTTATGTTTGTTATTTATTTAGAAAAATTTAAATGATCCCAATTGGAGCTTATGAGATTCGATCATGGGTTACTTATTGTTTATGTTAGGTTGTTGTAAAGACATCATAGCCAACCCTTAACAAGATTCAATAGTGGGTGGATGAATTTCATGATAATTTGATTGGGTTTTAAATTAGGGTTTCAGTTGTAAAATGTTCCCTCTAAAAACTCATTAACATGCCTTCAACATTTGTTTAGATGGATAATGATTATGTTTGTGATTTTAATTATCCTAATGTAGCGTGTGTGTGTGTCTATATATATATCTTCGATGCTGGAAAATTTTAATATGCTAGCATATATTTTGGTTAGACTATCCTTTGTACAGGATAGCTGGAGATTTGTGATTCATGGGTGACTTGTATATTTTACTTGGTTTACTGTGTAAAGTAGTGACTCCTCCACATCCTTTATGTGGTTGGGTTTCTAAGGGATTCGATCCCTGGTTATTGATTATGTGTATTCGTTAGTGTGTTTATTAGTTTGGTTAATGGGTAGTTTAAATGATATCATGGATAACTATAATTTGTTTATTTAATTGTTTTAGTTTGTTTTGTTTGGATGTCCCGTCCATCGTTTATTAGTTCCTTTAATTATATTTAAGCAGCGAATGCTGCCCATATTCTATATAGTAAGTTAAGTGGTGTTTGTGACTTTTGGTAATATGATGAGTTTGGATTCCATGGGATTTGATCTATGATCCGTGACACTGGTTTAATATTTTGTTTTTAATGGATAATTTTATTTGATGATGGTTTTTACTTTTACTTTTGCTTTTATAAATGTATATATGTAATTTATTTTTAGATTTTATCATTTTTATACTGTTTTCTATAATTGTGAAGGGTCTAGTTACTAAATTTTATCAGAACTTTAAATGTTTTAGTCTAGGCTTAAACCCTAACATAAATAGGAGCTTTTAAATACTAGTTTTAACATAATCCTGATAAGCAATTTATCCTAGAATTCTACATAGAAATTTTCAACAAAGATTTTACCTTTTCTAATCAAACAACCAAAATTTTTTATTCAAATCGATGAAGAGTAAAATTACAAACCCTAATACAAAACATAATGGCTAAAATTAGAACCTGTAAGAATAATTAAAATAGCTTAGAAATGTAGAAATCTCTTACCTACAACTATGCATCTTGTAATGGTTAAAGGACCCTGTACACTTAAACACCCAGAATTAATAAAATACTTTCTATCTCTGACCTTAGGAATTATAACCATATAACTTTAGAACTACCACATTCCTCCCAACCATGACCTGGAACCGTTCCTAGTTCTAGTTCGGGCCCCCTCGAGCTGGCTCCAACATGCAAGTGATCTAGAACTCCTAAAGGTGAGGCTACTACTATTTGGAAAATCAAGCTCTGTATAAGAATGATTGATTTTGGAAAATGCTCTCTAAATCCCTATAGGAATAATAAATCATATCCACAAGCCTTCTCTCGGCTTTGTTCTTATATATAATCTTTTAGGAAAGGACAGTTGGAACAAACTTTATTTGATTCAAGAATTCATTACTTTCTTAAAAATAATCTTTAATTTGATTATTATGGAATCAATAGTTATTTTGTTTAACTATGAGCTTTTACTAGTTCCTACTTGAGCTTTATAATAGAATATTTATTTAAATATTTTAGTTTATGATATAATATCTACATAGACTCTCACTTATTATTTTAGTTATATATAATATCTATATGAGAATATATATATATATATATATATTCTCATATAGATATTATATAAACTTTACTTATTATCCTTAATATTTATTCATGCATCCTATATCATAGTTTATTTATTTGGATGCTTCCCTTAGTTTACTCTTATTTCTTTTATCAATGCCTCAGGTAGGATTTGGTTAGTCAACTAGATTAGGCAGCTCTAGATCCTCCTTGCATGTTGGATATGAGAAGTAGATTTGAAATTTCATTTAATCAACATAAAAAGATCCATTTGAACTATGGCTCTACCAAGTGTCGAGATGGATTAAGTTCTCTTAATGTGCAAACCCTTTTTAATTTACATAAATGTCTAATAAGTATTCCAGGAAATGACCAATTTGCTTAAGTAATTTCAAATAGGGTAAATATCATTAAAAGAATGAGTTGAATAACAATAATAATAATATAATCAAATAGTTTTCCAAAAATTGCTTTATTTGTCTTTCTTTAAAACTAATAATGAATATTAAGAGTAGTTAATGCGTAAAATAATCCATATAAAATTTTAAAATCTTGATTTCGAGAATAAATTGGTATTTGAAAAACATTTTACCATCAAATGAAGATTTTAAACATTTATCCAAATGTTTTTGAGAAATGACTTGATTTTCTCTATAACTAAAAATGAACATTTACATGTTAGGGTTAACCTTGACTTGGGAATGAGCAAGGATGCAAGTGGTTTAAGGCACATGGTTTTAGTGGCCGGTTTTAGTACGGGGTTTTCTAAGGTAAATATAGTGTTTCTATTGTAATCACTATTAATGTGTTTTTCAATTTAGCTAATTTAAAAAAAAATATTATATGTTCTTGGTTTTATAATTTTTCTTTTTACGACTCAAGTCAATTGAATTTTACTACTAATATTTTACTACTCAGTTTGTAAGATTGTGAATATTTCGCTAATATGGTTGTATATTTATACAAGTATAATATATANCAGACGTGACACATCTCACCCATTTGAGATGTAGAAAGCACCTCTAGGTGCAATAAGTATGATGAGGTTCAGTGCTATTCAGAGTCTTTCTAACTCAATACACTTAATTTTAGTAACCCCTATCGCTATTCAGAGCCTAAGGTCAACACTATTTATTATGCGTTACACTAGTGCAATTCCATATCCTATCGCTCAACACTAGTAATAGGATGTACTTGTATAATACACATAGGGATACAATGGTCAAATATATGATGCTCTAGATCTTATGCTCAACATCAATTTGGAGTGCTCTAGTGCTTATGCCCAACACTTCCAATTGTATAACTCATGTGCTCCAGAGCTTATGATCAACACAAAATCTCATAACTCATGTGCTCTAGAGCTTATGATCAACACAAAATATCATAACTCATGTGCTCCAGAGCTTATGCTCAACACAAAATCTCATAACTCATGTGCTTCAGGGCTTACACCCAACACATTATAGAACTCAAACATGCATTCAGTCTTCTGCACAATACATCCCAATAATAATATCGGTATATATATTAGGGATAATCAGATAATAATAAATCCAGTACATCGGGGCCTATGCTAAGTACCGTGACAATAGTCTTTGTCCATTAGGGAATATTCCCAACATATATAATCATATACATGACAATAAAACATGTGCATTAGCTTATGCCAAATATATCCATCTAATCAACATAACTCATGTGCAGTGGGGCATATGCCGAATATATGGACATAAATATAATCATCAAAGTAAACTCATATGTAGTGGGGATCATTCCTAATATAGTCAAGGTCAAAATTCGGGACATTACATCCCTCTTCGCTTAGGAAAAAACCGTCGTGGTTTCCAGGGATTAAAAATGAAATGAAGTTATGAAATAAGGTGTGGTAAGCCTCTTTCATGGTGGATTCATTCCCCCATGTGACCTCATTGGCCTCGAAGTGCTTCCATTGCACTTTTAGCTGGACAATGGTTTGCTTCCTAAGTTGTACTTCTCTCTTGTGTAGAATGTGAAGGGTATCTGGCATAAACTTCCCTTTAGGTTCCACCTATAGCATGGACCAATCGATCACATGTTTAGTATCATATACATATTTATTCAATAGAGATTCATCAAAAACATTATGAAATTTTATATGAGCAAGTAAATATCATTCATACGTCACTGGTCCTCTCTTATCCAGTATCTCAAAGGGTTCACAAAATCTTGGTGCCAACGTTTCGCACCTTTCCAGGCTCAATGAGCTTCTTTTCGCTTTTACTTTTAAATAAACATGTTTTCCGATTTGGTAATATTTATATTTTATTTTCTTGTCCACATAACTTTTTTGGAGGTCTTGTGCTTCCTTGAGATTTTGTTGTACTTTGGTGACTAACTGTTCTAGGTCTTTTAGTAAATCTATCCCTAACATGAGCCTATCCATTAGGCTATCCCAAGTCACTAGTGTCCTACACTTTTGGCCATAGAGTACCTTGAAGGGACTCATTTTGGCGGAGGTCTGGTATCCGTTGTTATATCCAAACTATGCGAGGTGTAGATAATCCTCCCACTTTTTGGGATTGTTCATCACATACATTCTAAGCATGTCCTCCAAAATATGATTTAACCATTCCGTCTTCCTATCTGTCTCCGGGTGGTAAGCAGTATTAAAATTTAACTGTCTTTGTAAGATAGAGAATAAAGATCTCCAAAAGTTACTGGTAAAATTTGTATCTCGATCCGAGATGATTTCTTTGGGTATCCCATTCAATCAAAATATCTCCTTTAAGAATATGTCATCAATGTGAGCTTCCTTGTAAGTTGACTTAACTGGGATAAAGTGTGCCACTTTAGACAACTTATCAACCACTACAAAGATTGAATCATTCTGTTTCTTACTCTTTGTTAAACCCATAATGAAATTCATACTGATAACCTCCCTTTTCCATTCCAGAATGGGTAATGGTTGTAGTAACCCTAAAGGATGTTGGTTCTCAGCTTTGACCAACTGACACTCTTGGCATTTTGCGATGAATAGTGCTATGCCATCCTTTAACTTAGGCTATAAAAAGTGTTTCTTTACTGCCGATATCATCTTTTGATATCCCAGGTTCCTCGAGTAGGGATTTCGGTGAAAATATGTTAGGATGTTGGACCTGATGTCTCCTCCCTCTGGAACATACAATCTCTCTTTGGACCACAATAGTCTTGTCTCATCTACCTTATATTCTTTCTGTTGTTGAAATAACTTGTGCTCCTGAATATTTTTGAGGACTTCAACATAGAAACGGTCCACTGTTCTTGTCATTCTGATCCTATCATGCAAATACAAATTGGTTTGTATTAAATTTACTAGCTCATACGACATATGATCTTGTCGACTTAAAGTATCGACGATTTTATTTTCCTTTCCCATTATATGTTTTTAATTCGAAGTGGTACTCGCTAAGAAAGGCCAAACATATGGAATTCCTAGCATTTAGATCTGGTTGGTCAAACAAATACTTTAGATTCATGTTTTCTATCTTTAGGAGAAACTTCTTCCCCATGAGGTAGTCACTCCACATTTTCAAGGTGTGGATAATGGCCGCTAGCTCAAGATCGTGGGTGCACAGGGGATTCAACTCGTTGAGTAATATCTTATCACGTTCATTCATAAAGGGGGGTTTTTAATTGTGAAAAATAAGGTCAATTTATTGTAGGTATTGGGGTGCAGGCAGTAGGGTATGGGGGGTTTATAGGTATTGGGGGGGTATAAATAGGGGTTTCTAGTAAAAATAAGGAATATATTGTAAAAATAAGGATTTTTAAAATGGAAATATGTATTGGGAGGGGGTCTCAACAAAAGGATTTTTGTAAGTAATTATAAATATCTAGTGAAATTAGTGGTATTCTTTAATATCCCATAAACAAAGGCACTGTGATGTGGTTTCATTAAGTGAAGACCCCATGTGTGGGTGGGATAATTTTGTTCATGTTCTTTTAATTTCCATGACTCATAACATATCGTGCAATCATTTTGCATGAGGAATCCACCAAGTCCTTCCTTGATCGCATCTGTGCAAACACTGAAATCCCCATCGAGATCCGCAATTTGTAGTATAGGTGTAGTAGTTAATAGTTGTTTAATATTTTGGAATCTTTCCTCGCACTTGTTTGTCCACAATAATTTGTTTTCCTTCTTTTGTAACATGATCATGGGACATGCAATCCTTGAAAATTTCTCAATGAAATTTCGATAGTAACCTATTAAACCCAAAAATGACCTTATCTCTTTGACACAAGTAGGGGTAGGCCATTCTTCAATGGCTTTGATATTTTTTGGGTCGATGACTATCCCTTTCTCGGAAATGATGTGACCTAGGTATTGTATCTATGGTTTGTAAAAATCACATTTCCTAAACTTAGAGTAAAGTTGGTGTTCCTGCAACACCCGCAGTACTATTCGGAGGTGTTCCTCATGTTATTCTTTACTCTTCGAGTAAACTAGTATGTCGTATATAAATACCAATACAAACTTATCCATGTATTCACTAAATATATTGTTCATCATACACATAAAAAATTTTGGTGCATTGGTTAGCCCAAAAGGCATTACTACAAACTCGTAATGCTTGTATCGAGTCCGAAACACGGTTTTGTGTATATCTTCATCATGGATCTGCACCTAATGGTATCCAGATCGCAAGTCGATATTTTAAAATATATTTTCTCGTCTAACTTGATCGAACAATTCATTGATCCTAGGGAGTGGATAATGGTATTTGATGGTCATCTTCTTGAGTTGTCGGTAATCGATGCACATTCGCATCATACCATCCTTCTTCTTTATGAAAATTATATGTGCTCTACAAGGAGACACACTAGGTTGGATATAACCCTTCTTTATGAACTCCTGTCACTATAACTTGAGCTCCACCAACTCTAGCGTGCTCATGCAGTATGGGGATTTTGAGGCCGGTACTAACCCTGGTGTCAACTCTAAGTCCCGCTTCGGTGGGAGTCCCGATATTTCCTCGAGAAATACGTCGTTAAAGTCCATGAGAATGGGAAAGTCCTCAATTTTTTGTTCTCTCTTAGCTTCTACATCCTGGATGTTAACTGCAAAATGTTTGCAGCCCTTCCTAATACATTTCTTCGCTTTTAAGGCAGATACCTATCTAACGGAAACCCTCTTGGGTATGCATGGAATCTTTGTTTAATTCCCTTGGCTATCCAGGCATAATAATGACTTGTTTAGATAGTCAATCATGACATGGTGTTGTTCCAACTAGGTAATGCTTATAAGTACGTCATACGCTCCTAAGGATAATATGTTTAGGTATACCTTAGTTGGAAAACCATTCAGGTCTAACTCACAGTACTTTACTAGTTTTGCAACCATTCTTTTTGTACCAGTGGCTAGTTGTACCGACCATAGTTTCTCATGTTTCACTTTGTTTAATTTAAACATGTCAAAAATATTGAAGAAAACATAGCTTCGACAAGCATCGAGACCAATTAAAGTTGAAATAGGAGTGTTTGAAACCTTACCTTCTATTTTGACTATAGTGGCCTGATGATCCACTTTTCGGTTGTCAAGTGCTGCATAGATCCTAGGTGTACTAGCCATGTCCTCTACTATTGGATATTCTTGCACATTGTGTTGGACTCCATTAGTCTTGTTTGGACAATCTATAGCATAATGGGTCCCTTGGAATTTCAAACAGCTAACTTGCAGTGGGGCAGAATTGGCTCCTCCATTTACTGTGGGTATATTGGTATTTTGTGCAGGCACATTTGGCTGTGCACCCGTCTTGTTGAAATTTATGTTTAGACATAAAACTATTTTTCTATTTTCTGTATGGTTGTGGTTTAAAGCCAGGTTTTTGGTTGTCTGAGAAAGTCCTAGACCTGTCTCGACTTCTGTTTATATTTTCCTACCTTAGCTGTCCATGTTCATAAAAAAGTCTATCTTTGTGTAAGGTAGTGTCTAGCGTTTTGTGCATGTCAACTCAGTTCTCTCTCAAAGATTTGTACGAAGGCATCCCAAAAACTGTTGTATCTTGACCTTTTCATCATTTATATAAGGAACGTAATGCAACAGATCCAAAAATATGTTGATAAAGGAATCCATGGTCATGGAGCCCATCTTTAATTCATGAAATTCCTTGACCTTTCTGTCAATGAATCTTTCATACATGTACTTTTCTTGGAATATTATGTGGAAGGTGGTCCATGTGATCTCTTTTACTTCATCTCTTTTAGTATGTTTTAGATCTCTCCACCATCTAGCTACCTTTCCATTTAGGTTGTAAATGGCCAGCCAAGATATCATCTCATTGGAATATTTATGTACTCGAAAGTATTTACTCATACCCAAGAGCCATTCTTCAGCTTTCTCCCTAGTATTCAGCTCTCCTTCATAGGTTGGGGCTTTTATCTTTCAAAATTTTCCTTGAAAGCTATCATCACTTTTATGCCTTTTTTGCAAGGAGAGGGTGAACCATCACTCGTAGTACTATGATATTATCCTTCTCGAAGATCAAGAGCGTGTTCTTCTCTTCTCTCTTCCTTTGGAATGCTGGTCCTTTTACGATGACAATTTTCCTTAGACTTGTTTGTGGAATGGGTAGGCTATCCATGAGGGTTTACTCTGGTCAAGCTCCGAAGTAAAGCTTCATTTATTTATTTTTGTTCTTTTCTCTCATTCATGTTATGATTTTTAAAGTTCTGTAGGTCTTTGTTTAGAGTCTGTATGGTTTTCATTAGGTCGGAATTCAATTCCACCACAAGTTATTCTTCTCAAGCTAGGGAATTTAGGTTCCCTTGTTGACTGTTGTACTCCCTTGTGTCCATAACTTGGGCTGTTCTTTAAATATGCAATTTAAACATTTAGTGACACATAATATCCTATTAGTTCACAAAATCACAAATACAATTTTGAAATGTTTATTTCTGGAATGGATGTTCGGTAGCACCCATTAGGTCTCTAAGTGTTTGAAACTGGACTTTGATACCACTTGTTATGTCCCTAGAATATGTAAATAAAAGTAATAATGTATAGGTTTAATATTACTACTAAGATCTAAGGGACATCTATACTTAAATTCGGAATTATAAAACTTGTATAGGAATTTATACCTATGTTCATGTGTTGTTTCTATCCTCGTAAGTTTTTGGTTTACGATGATGTTTATTGTCATTCTTTTATATACTGATGTACTTGTATATATATATCTTATATTTGGTTTAATAATGATCTGATATTGTTTATTCATGTTTGAATACATGTGACATTACTTATTTTCCTATTTTACTAAATGACGAGGCTAACTTACCTCTATATCTCAAGGAGAGAAGTGGCTGGATTTTTCCTAACAACTTATTCGGAAAGGTAAGGAAATCCTGTGAAATTTGGGCCTACTTAGTTCTCACAAAATAATGCATGATGTATCTATTTTTATTGCAGGTATTTCATCGCTAAACCTATGCTACATGTGTGTGAAAGAAAGGGGAAATACCTAACACCTAAAAGATTTCTAACCCTAAACACTAAAGGGTTGGCATGGTATTAAAACACAACAAAATTCATGAAACAAAAACTATAGAAAATGGGTTTTGATATTTAGAACATGGTGGTTGATAGTTGGCATATTAATAGTTCCCATGTGAAGGCTTCATGGCCTCATCTACGATGGAAATGGCATAAACCCCAGGCCAGGGTTTACATAGCCATTCTTTTGCAATCATTTTGTTGCTTGGTGAAGGGGGGAGAGCTCCATTGTTGAGCTTTGCTGACAGAGGCATGGTTTTTACAGTGCCTAAATGATTTTCTTGGAAAGTATGCTTACGACATTTTGGTTTAAAACTTTTTTTATGCCTTCATTTTGATAATGGGTATTGCATACTTATGATGCCTTTTTTGGTTTTTCATTTTGCAAGTTTGGATGTGTGTGGGGACTTTTGCTGACTATGGTAAAGAAAAGGGGCATTGGCGCATTCATGGTAAGCCCATATGAAGAGGGCCTTTATCTACCAGCTTAGTTGATTTATGGGGTTTGCTGGGGTTCTTTGTTTATAGTTTGTAACAGGATTCCCATTTGGGATTTTCCACGATTTGGGGAAGTAGTAACGATGCTCAGATTTTAATTGTGGGTTTGGGGCTCTTGTGTTTCACAACCCATTCAGGAGATTTGTAAATTTGGACATGACTGTAGATGTTTTACTGTGTAACTTAAAATACTATGTGTTGAAATTTTATAATGGTGTTTTACTATTTTATATTCCCGACTCTTTTATTGTTGTGACCACTGTATTTTTGGTTTTTATATGATGGTTTGGAATATACCAGTTCCATTGCTAAAAAATGGAACTATGATAATGTCATTGAGAATTTATATTGAAATGTGGATATAATTCGGGTTTTATTCCCATGCTGTATTTTATGGAATGGTTTAGCATTTTAATGGGTTTTACCTTTGTTAATTATTTAGATGTTTTTGGTTGGGCGTTTGACTTTTGTTATAAAGATAAAGGGAAAAGCCTTAGCTTCATGCTTGATTTGATTTCATGATAGATTCTTGGCTATTTGTTTATCATTTCACTCTTTCAAATTATTGGAATTCATTTCTGTATGTGACAGAGGGAAACCCTAGATTTTTTCATTGTTTATATGTTTTGACATATTCTTTGGTTTAAGGTGACAGTTCCATCATTTGTTTGCTTTAACCCTTTGGTATTGATGTAGTTCATATTTAATGCGACTCCTGGCTCACCTAATGGCAGATCCTATGTATTTGGAATGTTTACAATTTATAATAATTGTATTTCCTGTAGTGTATGGATAGGATTACGACCAATGTTTAGTGGATTCAATATTTGGGTTGGCGTTTATATTTGGTATTTTATTTAAATTGTTTTAAATGCTCCCAGCAGATCTTTATGGGTTTGGATAGTTGATTTATTGTTTATGGTTGTTATTTCTTTAAAATTGTTTAAACGCTCCCTGCCTGAGCTTATGAGATTCGATCATGGGTTACTTATAGTTTAAGTTGGGTTGTTGTAAAGGCATTCTAGCCAACCCTTAACAAGATTCGATAGTGGGTGGATGAATGTCGTGATAATTTGACTGGATTTTAAATTAGGGTTTCAATTGTAAAATGTTTCCTCTCAAGAATTGTTAACATGCCTTTAGCATTTGTTTAGAGGGATGGTGATTTTGTTTGTGATTTTAATTATCTTGTTGTAGCATAGATAGTATGTATATATATATATATATATATATATATATATATATTTATTTATTTATTCGATGTTGGAAAATGTTAATATGCCAGCATATATTTAGGTTAGCCTCTCCTTTGTACGGGATGGCTAGAGATCTGTGATTTGTGGGTGACCTATATATTTTACTTGGTTTAATGTGTAAATCAGTGACTGCTGCACATCCTTTATGTAGTTTGGTTTCCAATGGATTCGATCTGTTGTTATTGATTATGTGTATTCATTAGCCTGTTTATTAGTTTGGTTAATGGGTAGTTTAAATGATATCGTGAATGAATATAAATTGTTTATTTAGTTGTTTTAGTTTGTTTTGTTTGGATGGTTTTTCCACCATTTATCAGTTCCTTTAATTATATTTAAGAAACAAATAATGCACATATTCTATATAGTAATCTTAGTGGTGTTTGTGACTTTTGATAATATGATGTGCTTAGATTCCATGGGATTTGATCCCTGGTCCATGACTCTAGTTTAATAGATTGTTTTTAATGGATAATTGTATTTGATGATGGTTTTTACTTTTACTTCTCTTTTTATAAATTTATATATGTAATCTAATTTTAGGGTTTATAGTTTTAATATTGTTTCCTATAATTTTAAAAGGTCTGGTTACTAAATTTTATTAGAAATTTAAATCTTTTAGTGTAGGCTTAAACCCTAACATAAATAGGAACTTTTAAAGAATAGTTTTAACATAATCCTAATAAGCAATTTATCCTAGAATTCTACATAAAAATTTTAAACAGATATTTTGCCTTATCTAATAAAACAACCTAAAAAATTTATTCAAATTGATGAAGAGTAAAATTATAGATCCTAATACAAAACATAATGGCTATAATTACAAACTTGTAAGCATAAATAAAATAGCTTGGAAATGTAGAAATATATTACTTGTAACTATGCAACTTGTAATGGATAAAGGACCCTACACACTTAAAAACTCAGAATTAATAATATAATTTCTATATCTGACCTTAGGAATGGTAACTGGATAACTTTGGAACTACCACGTTCCTCCCAACAATGACCCGAAACCGTTCATGGTTCTAGTTTGGATTGCCTCGAGCTGGCTCCAACATGCAAGTGATCTAGAACTCCTAAAGGTGAGGCTACTGCTATTTGGAAAATAAGGCTTTGTATAAGAATGATTGGTTTTGGAAAATGCTCTCCAAATCCCTCTAGGAATAATAAATTAGATCCCCAAGCCTTCTTTTGGATTTTTTCTTATAGATAATCTTTTAGGAAAGGCAGTTGGTTTAAACATCAGTTGAATCAAGAATTAAGTTACTTTCTTAAAAATAATATTTAATTTGATTTTTATGGAATTAATAGTTATTTTGTTTAACTAGGAACTTTTACTAGTTCTTGCTTGAGCTTTAAAATAGAATATTTATTTAAATATTTTAGTTTATGATATAATATGTACATACACTCTCGCTTATATATATATATATATATATATATATATATATATATATTCTCATATACATATTATATAAACTTTACTTATTATCCTTAATATTTATTCATGCATCATATATCATAGTTTATCTATTTGGATGCTTCCCTTAGTTTACTTTTATTTCTTTTATCAAGGCCTCAGGTATGGTTTGGTCGATATATATATATATATATATATCTATATATATATATATTCTCATATACATATTATATAAAGTTTACTTATTATCCTTAATATTTATTCATNTTATTATCCTTAATATTTATTCATGCATCATATATCATAGTTTATCTATTTGGATACTTCCCTTAGTTTACTTTTATTTCTTTTATCAAGGCCTTAGGTATGGTTTGGTCGGTCAACTAGGTTAGGTAGCTTTAGATCCTCCTTTCATGTTGGCTTACCTCGTATTTGATGGTAGTTCTTATAATACTTGATGAGAAGTATATTTGAAATTTCATTTAATCAAATTAAAATAAGTATGATGAGGTTCGATGCTATTCAGACTCTTTCTAAATCAAGACACTTAATTTTAGTAACCCCTTGCACTATTCATAGCCTTAACTAAATGATATTTATTGGGCATTACACTAGTTCAATTCCATAACTTCTCGCTCAATACTAATAGTAGGATATACTTGTATAGTACACCTATGGAGATAATGGCCAAAGATCTGATGCTCCAGAGCTTATGCTCAACACAAAATCTCATAACTCGTATTGTCTGGAGATTGTGGTTAACACAAAATATCATAACTCATGTGCTTTAGAGCTTATGCTCAACACAAAATCTCATAACTCATGTGCTCTAGAGTTTACGCTCAACACAAAATATCTTAGTTCATGTGCTTTAGGGCTTACACCCAACACATTATAAAAACCAATCATGCATTCAGTCTTCTACACAATACATCACAATAGTCATCTCAGTATATATATTAAGGCTAATCACATAATGATAAATCCAATACATCGGGGCCTATTCCCAGTACCACGACAATAGTCTTTGTCCATCAGAGCCTATGCCTAACATCTATAGTCATAGACAAGACAATAAAACATGTGCATTGGCTTATGCCCAATATATCAATCTAATCAACATACCTCATGTGCAATGGGGCATACACCCAATATATAGACATAAACATAATCATCAAGTAAACTCATATGTAGTGGGGCTCATGCCTAATATAGTTAAGGTCAATATTCAGGATATTACATAAAATAATATTATCTAAATAATGTGTTTAACATCCATTTAACAACATCACTTACTTATAATTGATAATTAATTGATGTATTTTTATTAATTAACCAACAATCTTTCAACTTCAATAATTATTTATGTATTGACTAATTAATACTCTCCTAAACATTAATGATCATTTACATATTTAATATTTATTTATTACCGCATCCCAATTAATTATAATTAATCTTAATGATCATTAATGGAAATATTTACCACATTTTCTAGTTAGACCTTAATTATAGTTAAATTTAATTAATATAATTCATACTTATTTAAAACTTATCAACAAGTTAATATTAGCCTTAGTAGGACTAATTAATTGTCATTAATAGAATTAATATTTATTATGCAAGTTAATAATAACATTGTTAATGACAATTAACATAATTAACACTTATCTAACATTTAATAACTAAGTTAATAATAGTCATTCTAACCATTAACTAGCCTTTGTTTAGTGATGACCATATAGTAATAATTGACCTTACTTACAATTGAATCCTTTTCGGTAATAACTTGACACATTAGTTTCAATTCATAACTTAATAAGCAACAACTATAATGTAATTAGTCATATTCATAAAACATCAAGGCCAAATTATAACACCATGACATGCAATTATATATATATATATATATATATATATATACGAGTTATGTAAACATAGCTAATATTTGCATACATTGTGTAGGTACACTAATAGTACTCAACTGTACATCACACATCACACAAATAATCACATAAGTTAATGTTTTTCGACGCATAATTAGAGATGAATATGCAATGAATATACACTTACTCAGATCACAATAATCTATGACACAAGCATAATATCATTAGTGACAACATAAGAATCAAGCAATTGTTTCAACATACATAGTAATTTATGTTTTCCCTCTAAAGCTTCCATGACATTCCTATCTACCTACTTCCTTCTATCTACTTCAGAATTGTTAGGATTATTAATCCTCCCTTGTTCATACTTTCTATTAGATTAATTAGCCTAACTTAGGAACCTCAATTATTTAAATGGGTCCACTAGTGCAATTGGGTCCACATGGCCCAATGGGGCCACATGTAATAGTCATTGAAGTGTGGGGGTAAATGATAGAAGTTAATTTCCAGTTACTACATGTGCATGCATCAGTGGGGGCACCTCCTAGACCAATCCATATATTTTAGGAGCCACTGGGAGTCCCGACACCAACCTACTTCAATTAGTTGGAGTTAGTACTAGTTATCCTTAGTTATCCTTTAGTTACCTTTAGATGACTCACTATTAGTTAGCTAGCACATGCTTTGCATGGATAATGCATGCATGCATGTGGAGGAGCGCTTTTGTTCACCTACCACACTTAGTTACACTGAGTTAAATAGTTGTTACTGCTTGTTGGAGTTATTGGTCATCAAAGAGTTGATTTGATGGACTCTGATATTGATTGGGAGACCTTGAGTTAGAGTTAAAGTTAGATACAGTCTTATCCACTTGGAGGATTCGAATTCATTACTCATGCATTCAAATTCTACCTATTTGTAAACTATTGTACACCAGATATTATTATGATGAATATACTTTAAATTCCTGAGCAATACTTGTCTGTTTCCTGTGTGGTTTGTTTTGCTAAGTTAGTATGTTCATTCTCCATTCAATTGCTGCAAGATAATAAGAATTCTCTTCTTGAATATCTTAATGGAATTCAAATTCTAATATGGTATCAAATCCTTCTCAGGAAGGTTTCATGCTTGTTTTTCCTCATTGAACATCAAAAGCAGCTGGGTTTCCACAGAAGTCCACTATGAAAATTTGCTAGCTCCAGATTCATTCAGAGCAATGGAGAGGGCGCGATAGACCCTAAAAACATGTTCATGTCTAGAGGAAAATCATGATTCTAACAGTTCATATGTTTTAGTGTTATTTGCAATGAAATTGATAGGTGCTAAGTAGCTTGAGAGAAGCATTTGCAGTCTTCCATTCAAAGCAATTATGAGTTCTCAAACTCCTGAGCCATAGATCCTGATGACTTCCAATTACCTTTATTGGAGGATGGATATGCAGCTGGCCTTGCACAATCATGGCTACCACAGGATCATACATGGATGGGAGGCTGAGCCTCATCAGCTAGTTGAGCGGAAAAAGTTTCTGAACCATTGTGATGAAGCATTCAGATACTTATGTACTTATATATCCAGATATCTCATATTCCATCTGGAATAATTGAGGACTCCCAGAGAATTCTGGGAGAAGCTTGATAGCTTGTTTAACAAACAAGATGAGCTTCGGGGACACAGTCTGGAGAATGATTTGGTATCTTTACATCCCAGTAGTTTCGAGACTATTGAGTCAATTATTATCCAAATTCAAGTCTCTAGTACTCCAATGTAGACAGTGCAGGATAGAGCGGAAGGATGAGTAGAATGTCGTTTCTATACTTAGCAAACTAGGCCCTGAGTACTCTGTCTATGTCTCTATGTTTCATTACAAGCGGAAAATATTTCCTGATTGGAAACTACCTTCTCTAAATTCATTCTTCGAGTCCTTAATTAAAGAACAAAACAAATTGATTCGAATGGGAGTCATCCATACCTCCAAAGATCAAGTTCTATTGGTTACTGGCTCGTCCAAAGTGCAAGTAGAGGGGAAATCAAAGAAGAAGGATCCAAAGCAAGTTGATTCAAATCCTAAACAAAATGAGCAATCTTTTGAAAGGGCCCCCAACTCTAAGAAGAAGAAATTTTGGAAAACATGATGTCCTACTATGAAAAAGGGTATCACCTTGAATATCATTGTATGAGGAAGGAACTTTATGAAATGTGTGCTCTTCTCAGGTAGCATAACATTCAAAGAGAAAAATAGTCTGATAATGGACATGAAAGATGTCATGCTTTGAAAGAAGGACTACCTCAGTCTACAACCTATTTGATTGATTCCGGAGCCTCCAACGAAATGGTTGCCTCCAAGGATTTCTTCTCCTCTATTAGTGTCAAAGAAGGGCCCACTATTCATATGGGAGATGATTCCCAAATCCCAGAAATAGGGAAGGGTACCATCAGAGTGAAGCATGAAGTGTTTAGATATGTTGTATATGTGCCCTCACTTGCAACTAATCTTTTATATGTTTACCAGATGACCCATGTTGGCTCACCAAAGTAAGTATTGCTTGGACTTGACTCAACAGAGATCACCAATATCTCAATTGGGGAGATTATAGAGAAATGGATTGATGATCATGCCTCCAAGAAATACTATTTCTCTTATTTCATGCCATTCCCAGTTCCAACAACATCACAGTTTCCATTTGAAGCTAATGAAGGTATAAACATTCCTTCACTTCCTATTACAGTTTCAGTTTTAAATCCTAACATTTATGATTTAGATTCAGAAGAGGAGTCATCTTAGTTTGATCCAGACATTGAACTTGCAACTCAAAGGGATCTAGATCTATATCCAGCTTCTACCTCATTCCAAGAAGCTCATAGAAGTAGCAAGGAATCCAGATGAAAAAAGAAGAACGAGGTCCCAGTATCAGAAGGAGAGTGCACTGTCTCACACATATCCTCTTCTTTCTAAAAGGTATTTTATGATGCTTGGGTCAAATCCTGAATCCTTCAGGGAGGCTTGCCATGATCCTAGATGGTAGGAAGCCATGGATGAGGAGTTTGATTCACTACATGACAACTAGAACTGGGAACTTGTTCCCTTACCTATAGGAAGGAAGCTGGTACAGTGAAAATGGATCTACAAAACCAAAATAGTTGCTAATGGGACCAAAACCAAGTACAAGGTTCGGTTGGTGGTAAAAGGGTATTTTTAGGCCCAAGGCTTGGACTACAATGAGACATTCAATCCAGTAGCCAGAATGGAGTCCATCAGGCTGGTATTAGCCATTGCTACTTCTAAGAGATGGGAAGTAAACCACATGCATGTGACGAGTGCCTTTCTCGTTGGATATTTGGAGGAGGATATCTATATGAAACAACATGAAGGGTTTAATGACAATCATTCCTTGTTCTGCATACTGAGGAAATAACTGTATGGACTCAAACAATCCTCAAGGGCATGGTACTCCATGATGGATATTTTCCTCATCTCTCAGAAGTTTGAAAGGTGCAAATCTGATTGCAATGTCTACATGAAGAAGACGGAGGGGTTATTGCTTCTAGTTGTATTGTATGTGGATGAATTACTCATTACTAGAAGCTCTGCTGCTATATTGAGTAGCATCAAGTATGCTCTTAATAAAGAATTTGCTATGAATGACTTGGGACTGTTAAGCCAGTTCATTGGTCTTGAAGTAAGTCACAAGACTTCAAGAATCATGATCTCACAGTCCCGGTATTCATTATATATGCTTAAGAGGTTCCACATGGAGGATTGCAAGGTAGCCCCCTGCCCTTTATTATCAGGAATCAGGCTTGAAGAAGGTTGTTCCACACCTTTGGTGGAAAACAATCTCTACAGACAGATCATTGGAAGCCTTCTATATCTCACTCATTTGAGACTAGAGATATCCTATGATGTGATTGCTGCTTCCAGATATATGCAGGAGCCACATGAGCTACACTAGAAGGAAACAAAGAGGATCTTGCACTATGTGAAGGGTACTATTGATTATGGGATCCACTATGCTACTAAAGCACAGCTAGATCTCAAAGGATTTATAGACTCAGACTGGGCATGAGATGGAAATGATAGGAAATCCACCTCAAGTTTTGTATTCATGATTGGATCTGGACCAATTTGTTGGTCCAGTAAGAAGAAAGAAGCCATTTCACTTTCTTCCACAGAAGCAGAGTATCGGGGAGATGTGAATGCAGTTATTTAGGCAGTTTGGATACATGGCATCTTGATAGAGTTTGGGATTCACACTTCACCTATAGTAGATCTTTATTGTGACAACCAGAGTACAATCAAGATATATAGTGATCCTGTTCAGAAGCAGATGACAAAGCACATAGAAATTCACATGCACTACATTCGGGAACTGGTGCATGACAAAACCATCACACCGCACTAATGTTTGACAGAGGATTAGACTGTAGATATTTTTACCAAGTCTTTTACTGAAAATAGACTTTCCTTTCTCAGATCTCTTTTTGGCATTAAGGCTTGATTCTCAGTTCCTATCTTGAGGGGGTTTTTACCAAGAGGCTTTCCTACCTCATTTGTATTGTGTCTATTAGATTGTATATTGGGTGACCTATGGTCTCGTTACCAGGTCCCACAAGTTATCCAAGTTAGGATTTGGGGGGGGTGTTAGGATTATTAATCCTCCCTTGTTAGTACTTTCTATTAGATTAATTATCCTAAATTAGGAACCTCAATTAATTAAATGGGTCCACTAGTGCAATTGGGTCCACATGGCCCAATGGGGCCATATGTACCAGTCATTGATGTGTGGGGGGAAATGCTATAGGTTAACTGCCACTTACTACATGTGCATGCATCAATGGGGGTGCCTCCTAGACCAATCCCTACATTTTAGGAGCCACTAAGAGTCTTGGAACCAACCTACTTTAGTTAGTTGGAGTTAGCACTAGTTAGCCTCAGTTAACCTCCAGTTACCTTCAGATGACTCACTATCAGTTAGCTAGTGCATGATTTGGATGGATAATGCATGCATGCATGTTGAGGAGTGCTTTTGTTCAGCTACCACACTCAGTTACACTAGGTTAACTAGTTGTTACTGCTTGTTGGAGTTACTGGTCATCGAAGATTTGATTTGATGGACTCCAATATTGATTGGGAGACCTTGAGTTAGAGATTCAGTTAGATGCAATCTTATCCACTTAGAGGATTCGAATTCATTACTCATGCATTCAAATTCTAATATTTGTAATCTATTGTACACCAGATATTATTATGATGAATATACTATAAATTCATAAGCAATACTTGTATGTTTCCTATGTGGTTTGTTTTCCTTAGTTTGTATGTTCATTCTCCATTCAATTGCTGCAACATAATCAGAACTCCATTCTTGAATATATTAATGGCATTCAAATTCTAATAAAAACTAACTTCTACATCTTATCCTTCCTCTGTTGGAGTAACCTAGAGCATCAACTACATGACCTAATTCTAGTTAGAACCCGTAACCGAAAGTGTCGACTCCATTGACCAAGCTTCCCCAACAGGCACTCACTAGTCATCATCAGACACCCTGGGGAGCATGTTGTAGCACAACCATCCCATGAATCCGGGTTTCAGGGATAAACGATGGGTAATTCTTCCACCCCCCTAATAGAACAAGGGACTATGTATACATTGACATAGTGACTACATTGCAACTGTTGTACTCACATTTTGTCATCAAATAACCAATTTGGGAAGTTGAGTTTTTTGAACTCCGCACCATCCCACACATCATGATAATAATAATAATCATATATAAAAATAACGATTCATTCTCATACCATTCTCTTTTGCAATTCATACCATCGATATACTCCCATCTTGCAGGGTTCAACTATCTGTTAGCTCTTCTGAACCCATCAATTAGTCTTATAACAAAATTTCGTGCAATATCATGCAATCTTTGACATTTACACATATTTCGTTAATACTAAGAATAATGTAATCATTTTTTATTATTATCATGGATCCAACATCTTAATAATTTATTAGACACATAACTTTAAATCGGAATCCACCTACCATCATTTATTAAATCTGCATGCTAGAGACATAATCAAAACATGAACACGATTCATAATATTAACACCACACACATATATGTAAATTATGAAAAATAGTAAATCCATAAGACCACACTGTCATCAAACCGGCGAGGTTCGATAACAATAAGAAAATACAGACATGCAATTGGTAATTCTAACAGTTTGGGCAAAACAGGCCATTATAAGGTGCCCACTTTTCAAAAAGTAACTATTGCATCCGTATATTTAGAACCCAATCAATTTGTATGGTACCAAAGGATTTGTGGCTGTAAAAAGGAATCTATTATCTCTTGGTCTATATTCATAGAAGAGTTGATTGCACATTATGGGGATATAAATAGAAACACCTTCTTTATTCAGTTGGTTTTCCACAAGAAGAAAGGTCCAGCTACAAAGCACATCAAGCAATTTTTGTAGCCAAGTCTCAGAGTGAAGAATATTTCTAAAGATAATTTGTTAGATCTCTTTATTGGAACCTTGAAGAGTAACATTCAACATTAGTTGTGTCTCTATGTCTCTATTGTGGTCACAACAACTCCCCTTGATTTTTATGAAAATAAAGGGCCCCCCATATGATTTTGTAAATATTTAGCTTTGGTTTTCCTTGCTTAGTTTGGAAGGTGATTTCATGGATTTATTTTATAAATCCTTCACTTTTTTTTGTAAGTACAATAGTCACATCAATAAAAAGAAGTAAAGCCTTCTAAAACCAATTACAAGGAACAAAATCAACTTTTTCCATCTTTAACAGAGTTGATGCAGAAGGGTAATAATAATACTAGACCTCCCTAACTCCATGCTTCCTTACTTCCCAGCCCATAGAGACAATTCTTTCTTACTTCCCAGTACACAGACTCAATTCTTAAAGAGAAGTGACCAACATTTTTTTAAAATAGCTCAATCAATGCCAAAATAGCCCCCAACATTACAATCAAAACCCCACAGATTCAATCCCAAAATATTTTTAGAAACCTTGAAGGATCATATTTCATGCCAGCACCAAATCATTCAGGCATCATCCACCAACCTGAGATAATCTAGATTATCAAAAAACGCTGACAAACATTACAAAGCAAAGCTTCAGTGTCGTCATAAGCTGGACTATACAAACCAAAACATGAGATCACTATATCCGATAACACTGATAAAATCACAAAAGGCACCATCCCTAAGAACAAACCATAGTTATGCAAATAAGACATATTGCCAAGCAAGAGAAGAAACACCATAAAGATCATTAGAAACCTCAAAAAAGAACCAGAATCAAAGGGATAGTTGCCCCAAACTTCAAACTATAGCAGACTATAAGATAAATCCAGACCAAAGTTTTGAGAGGAACTAGGACAAACTAGTTTTGCTGCACCAGAAATCGAAGGAGTAGGAAATTGAAAACCCAAGAAAGCAATCAGGAAATCAACTTTATCTTCAACCCTTTGAACTGAAGCTTCCACAGATTGAATCGACACAGAGATAGAAATATTCCAAGACTCGGGAGAAGGACTACTCGAATCAGGAGACTGACGATCCCAATCAGCTCTACCCACCAAGTTTTTCATTACGTAGAACAATGCAACCCATTTTTCATAAAGACTCATGCGACCCACGGTATAGCGAGGGTCCAAAATCCACTCCTGCACCTTCTTAGATTCCTCTTTCAATTTTTGAGAGTCAAGTTCATCCCAAAGATGATGTTTAATTGCAACAATGTGATTCTGGATGTCCTAGGGAGGTTCCAATTCAACATTCAAGACTCCCATAAAGCCTGACGTTGTGCACAGGATGCCACCTTGGGAGAGTCTGATAAAGAATGCTCCCTTTTCCCCTTTCATTTATCACTTATCTTGATAAACCAGACATTACTGGTCGAGCCACGAAGAAAACAATCACAGCAATAATGCACAAGAACACCCGATAAGTAGCTGAAGAGAGTTTTGCCACCCTGCACTAGAATATATAACCTCATATTGGGGTGCAACATGATGGACACGATCAGAAAATTAACTACACAATCCCTCACGCAAGTCTTTATAGCAGACTCACCATTAATACCTTTCACCTAATCCTCAGAGCACAGTACAATATGCATACCAGCATCTATCAAATATATGAAAAAATATTCCCAAACCATCATATTTAAAACATGCATCTGGTCAGAATTATAAATCAAAGATTACACCTATCAAGTGCCACGTGCTTAGAGAGAATATATGCTTGCATTAATAATTATTTCGACCTTCCATCTGGACGCTAGTACAGTCGCTAGAGATAAGATATTGACACTGGGATCGAGAAGTCATGTTCGAAAGCAAATGCCAATCTCAAGCTCTAAAAGGATGACACGTACCAACCCCCATGTTAGCTAGGTAATCTGCCATCTTGTTACCATTCCGACGAACATGTGAAAAACTGATAGCTTTCCCCTGAATAAGACCTGTTCGTAGAGCCGCGATTCGAATTTCTAGGCGCTAGGAAGATGAAACCTTAGAAATTTGAGAGCCATTATGCAACTTAGAAGCAAGGAGAATAACCAGCTGTGAATCTCCCTCTGCTATAATCGGTTCATGAAAATTTTCCAAGACCCATTCTAACCCTTGAATCAATCCTTCAATCTTTATTGCGTTGTTGGAGTCAATACCTAGGAAACCATAACCATAACCAATCATTTTAACTTTGTAATTACGAAGAATAAATCCATATCCCGCCTTTCTAGGATTAACCTTGGAAGCTCCGTCAAAGTTTAGCTTCAGAAAACCAATTGGAGGAGGATTCCAACAATCTGAACTTGGATTAAATGGATGAATTTTCTAGTGAAGCTGAACAAAAGTTTCATAATTATCTAGACCCCAATCTACCAGAATCTGCCTTTCCGTCCCTACTAACTCTGATTCTTTTTAATCCCAATTAGTCAGAGAGATGGTTTCCTTCAATTTGGAATTCAGACATTTCCAGACATTTAAGAGAGACGAAGTCTTTGAGGGAAAAAATTATGGCATTTCGTTCATTCCAAATATCCCAAATCAAAAAATTGGGAAAATTTTACCAAAGTCGGTTCAAGATCTGACTCTGGAACGGATTCTTAGGCCAATAAAGCAAGGTTCCCACCAGGTTCTGCCTAATTCAAGCAAAACGATGAAATAGTACCGCACCATGATCCCAAAGAGCTACAAAAAATGGATAGTCATCCATAAGATGCAAAGATGTTTCCTCAGCTTCCTTGCATAGAGGGCATTGGTAAGGTCCATACATCCCTCATCTTTTTAAATTATCCCTGGTTAAAATTCTTCTATGCATAACAAGCCAACAAAAAATAGTGATTTTTGGCCATAATTTTTTTCGCCAAAGAGTAATCCAAGATGAAATAGCTGGGTTTTCAAAGGTTTGAAAGAGAAGGTTATAGGATTATTTGAGATAAAATACCCCTTTCGGACCATAACCCCATCCAAGCTTGTCATTTCCTTCCTGTCTACGAATACATTGCATGTTAAGCTCTTCCTTTAGCTAGGAACATTCTTGGGTTGGACCTAGGCATTCCAACCAAATCTGATTCACCCAAGACCAAGAGAAAGAACCAGGATGTTGAAACCCCCAAAGGTCAGCTACTTTGCATAAATTTTTAGTGATAAATGCTTCTTGGAGCATTGGACAATGCCTCGATTGTTCAAACAGAGGAAGTTGTTGCTAAGCATCCTCCCAAAAGTGAGCAGTTTGGTCATCACAAATTTCCCAGAAACCATGCTGTTGAATTAGGCTATGACCTTCCCAAGCCATTTTCCATATGTGAGAAACAAATTTTTCTTCATAAAACCTAATTAATTCGCAACAATCCCAGTGGGGGGCATATTTGGCTACCCATAATTTAGCCCAAGGTTCCTTAGAATGAGTTAGCTAGTGCCACTAAAGCTTAGCTCTCGCTATTAAACCTACTTTTTCAGGATCTCTAAGCCCTAAACCTCCCTAAGATTTTGATTTGCAAATAGTATCCCAATTAACCAGAGCCCATTTATGAGAATCTTGAGCACCATTCCACATAAAATTTCTTTGGATATTCCTCAAATCTTGAAAAATAGATTTAGGTGCCAACATAGTTGAGAACATATAAGTAGGCAAAGCTTGAAGCACTGATTTGATAAGAACCAAATGGCTTGGAAAATTTAGAGATTTCAAAGTCCAATTACTAAACCACTTCTTAATTTTATCCACTAGATCAATCCAGGAAATCTTCTTTGATTGAGTATTTATAAGAGGAGTGCCTAAAAAAGTTGTTAGTTTTTCAGCATTAATCTAGCATTATTAGGATCTTTAACTAAGAGAATAACAAGCACAACAATCAAACATAAGAGAAAATGAGCACAGTGTTTTTCCTTGGGGAAACCATAAACGAGAAAAACTGGCAACTTCCTCAGAGATAGAATCAACACCAAAATAGAACAGCCCAAAATAGTAAGTGATATCCCGACAGTAGTAATCTTCTTCTTGTCTAGCCCCTGTGTCTTCTCCTTCCTCAACTATGCACTACACTTGAGTGTGGATGAGTTGTGTGATAAATAGAGACTCCTGTTCTCTATTTATACTAAAACCAGCATGACTAAAGCTCTACTAGGGCCGACCTCTACTAGGAGAGTCTAATAACCCTAGTGCCTCAGAACTACAGGGACTTTAACCCTTAGACAATCGGAGGGTTACCCACTATGACTTGACATGAATTGTTTACATAATAGATCCTCCCGATCAGAACATCGGGGCATGAAAACATGACTCAATTACATAATAGATACATCCCAGAATAAACATCAGGTTACAAGACATAATATACATAGATGAATACATTCCAAAGTTACAAATACATCGACACTCCCTCTTAACTAGGAAGGTATTCTTTCGTTACAATTTTTAGCACTGGTCTTCTTCTCTGCATCAACTAGATCATCTCATCATCCTCAAGTCTTCTTCATCTTTGAGTCTTCTTCTTCTTTGAGTCTTCAAGTCATCTTCTTTCTCTTCAAGTCTTCTTTGTCTTTGAGTCTTCAAGTCATCTTCTTTCTCTTCATCATGGGATCTGCATCATCATAACTACTAGCTCATCACTGCTGGATCATTACTCGATCTGGATCATCTCATCTAGATCACTTGATCTGGATCATCATCACAACTGGATTGTCACTTGATCTGGATCATCATCACAACTGGATTGTCACTTTATCTGGATTGTCATCAAGTCTAGATCATCTCATTTGGATCACTTGATCTGGATCATCATCAAGTCTAGATCATCATCTGCTATCTCATAATGGTGCTATCTCGATTCTTCTCATCACAGGAAGTTCTACAGAGTCAATCCTATAGGCCTACCTTTCATGTAGGTCTTCAACAGCGCTTATATCTAACACTTAAGTCAGAATGGCCCGCCCAACTCTTACATCTGACCACATCTTGTTATAAAAGCATTCCCAACACTCACATCTGACCTCATCTTGTTAGAAAGGCCTAGCACTCACATCTAACCTCATCTTGTCAGAAAGGCTCAGCATTTATATTCGATCATGTGCAAGCACATTGCATCGAAAAGGCTCTGCACTTACATCCAACCCCATCTTTTTGGAAAGGCATAGCACTCACATCTGACCATGTGTAAACACATCACGCTAGAATGGCTCAGCACTTATATCCAACCTCATCTTGTCGGAAAGGCTCTGTACTTATATTTTGACCATGCACAAAGCATCGCATAAAAAAGGGCATGCACTCACATCTGATCATGGAGGAACTAATCCTACCATCGCATCAGAATGGCCCCTAGTCCCAGACTGAGCTACCTGGTAACTGACCAGGTGCCTCCATTCCCAGAATGGTAGTTGCCCTTACATCTGTCCTACTCGACAGAATGGCCAACACTCACATATGACATGGGAGGAACCTAATCCTTTAGCCATGACAGAATGGTTCAGCCCTTATATTTGATCAAGTGGGAATACATCACTCTATCACATCAAAATGGATTCTTAGTCCTGGACTGAGTTTTCCTGGTAACTGACCAAGTGTCTCCATTCCCGGAATGGCAGTTGCCCTTACATCTATCCTACTTGACAGAATGGCAGCACTCATATATGACATGGAAGGAACCAATCCTATTACCATGACAGAATGGCTCAGCCCTTACATCTGACCATGGAAGGAACCAATCCTCTCACCATGTCAGAATGGCCATGGGTTTCATCACTTTCTCTTGGAGGAAACCTCGATCTGGAGAACACCAAGCTTCTCCTTGAAGTACTCAAACTTCAGCCTAGCCAATGGATTCATCAATACATCAGCTATCTGTTCCTCCATCGCAACATACTGGAGCTTCACTGCTCCCTTCTACACCATATCCCTGATATAGTGATACTTGATCTCGATATGCTTAGACTTGTCATGGAACACTGGATTCTCTGACAACTTCATGAAAATCTGGTTGTCACAATGTATACAAGTAGCATCGAACTGGAGATCAAATATATCAAACAGTAGCTTTCATAGCCATACTACCTCACAACTATCTGAACAAGCTACGACATACTCTGCTTTAGCTATACTCAGTGCCACATAGGATTTCTTCCTGCTAAACCAAGAGATCACACCTGATCCCATACTAAAGCAACATCCTGAAGTGCTCTTCCTATCAATGGCACTGCCTGCCCAATTTGAATCAACATAAACCTCTAGGTCAAACTTCTGATTCACATCGTACTTGAGCCCATAATCAAATGTACCCCTCAGGTACCTTAGAATATTCTTTGCAGCAATCAAGTGAACATTTTTCGGATCTGTCAAGAACTAGCTCAAGGTGTTCATAGCAAAGCAAATGTCTGGTCTCATGTTCGTTAGGTACATCAAGGACCCAATCATATGACGATACATCATGGCATCAACTGTCTCTGATGAAGCATCACTCAATAGCTTCAGGTTCGGTGCCATAGGTGTGGCCATAGTATTGCAGTCCATTTGTCAAGAATTGGCTCAAGTTGTTCATAGCAAAGCAAATGTCCGGTCTCGTGTTCGTCAGGTACATCAACGACCCAATCATCTGACGATACATCATGGCATCAACTATCTCTGATGAAGCATCACTCAATAGCTTTAGGTTCGGTGCCATAGGTGTGTCCATAGTCTTGCAGCCCATCATCCCAAATCTCTTTAGGATCTCTACTGCATACTTCCCTTGTCCAAGGAATATTCCATCTGAGCTCTGCCACACCTTCATTCCTAGAAAGTAATGCATCATACCCAAGTCCTTCATCTCAAACTCAGCAGCAAGCTTTCTCTTTGTATCAGCAATCAACCCATCCATACTTGTCACAAATAGATCATCTACATATAGTAGAAGTATCACTGGGTTTCCATCCTCAACCTTGTAGTAAAGGTTAGAATTTACTTTACTCTTGGTAAAGCCCAAATTGGATAGAAAGCTATCAATCCTACCGTACCATGTCCTGGGTGCCTATTTCAAACCGTACAGGGATTTCTTCAATCTCCACACATGAGACTCCTTGTCATGTGTCTCAAAATTGAGTGGCTGCTCCACATACACTTCCTCTTCCACTACACCATTTAAGAAATCAGTCTTAACATCCATCTGGTGTATCTTCCATTTCATCACTGCAGCCAGAGAAAGTACTGATCTAATGGAAGTGTATCTAGCTACATGTGCAAAGGTTTCTTCATAATCTATTCCTTCTTTCTGAGAGAACCCTCGAGCCACAAATCTTGCCTTATATTTTTCATTGCTACCGTTTGCAGCATGCTTGATCTTGTAGATCCATTTGGAAGTTACAAATGACTTCTTGTTTGGTNTGAGAGAAACCTCGAGCCACAAATCTTGCCTTATATTTTTCATTGCTACCGTTTGCAGCATGCTTGATCTTGTAGATCCATTTGGAAGTTACAAATGACTTCTTGTTTGGTCTTGGGACAACATCCCAAACATGATTCTTCATGATCGACTGATACTCTTTGATCATAGCATCCTTCCATTCTTTCTGTTCTGCTGCTTCTTCATAATTGGAAGGTTCTTTATCAATGAAATCACATAGTAAAGCTACATACCCGGAACAAGATCTGGTTCTCTTTTCTTCTCTGTGATTCTCTTCTGGAGCCCCATATATTTCCGCACCTTGGATAAGTACTTGTACCCAAGCAGGTTTCCTCTTGTGAGCATTATTCTCCAGAGGTGGATCTTCAAGTCTTTGAATTCTTGATCTTCTTCTTGAATTTCTTCATTCATGGTTGTGTCATGAATTCTGGGTGCTTCTGCTTCTTCAGGTTCTTTAGCAGGTCTCTTTTTGGATTTGTTGTAAGCTGTGTCTTCATCAAATGTTACATCCTTACTGATGTCAATATTCTTGTATCCTGGGAAATAGATTTTGTACGCCTTCGAGCTTTCATAGTATCCCACAAATATACCCTTCTTTCTTGAAGGATCTAATTTTGTTCTCTTTTCTTCTGGAATTTGTATGTACACAGGACAACCGAATATTCTGAGATGGCTGACTTCTGGTTTCTTGCCGGAGAAGACTTCTTCAGGAGTCTTATTCTCAAGTACTCTATGTGGAGAATGATTCTGTACATACACCGTTGTTCTAGCAGCTTCCTCCCAAAGATGCATAGGAATATCTTGATCATGAAGCATTGCTTTAGCAGCTTCCATGATAGTTCTGTTCTTCTGTTCCGCAATCCCATTATGTTTTGGATTATAAGGAGTGGACAACTCCCTCTTAATCCTTGATTCTTTACATATCTCTTTGAATTCATTTGAAGTCAATTATCCTCCATTATCTGATCGAAAGGTCTTGATCTTCTTTTCAGTGTGATTCTTGATCAAGGCTTTGAATTCCTTGAATTTGCTGAATACTTCGTCTTTATTCTTCATGAAGTAAACCCATGTCTTCCTAGAAAAATCATCAATAAAAGAAACATAATATGCATACCTGCTTAGTGAGTTTGATGACATAGGACTGCATACATCGGAGTGGATGATTTCCAAGATTCCTTTTGCTTTGCTTTCACTACTTGGAAATGTCTTCTTTGGGTTCTTTCCTTTCGCACATCCTTTGTAGATCCCGTCATGTTTTGCTTGCATTTCTAGAATACCTTCAACAACTTTTCTTGCAAGAGGTAGTGCTCTGTAATGCACATGTGCAAGCCTTTTATGCCAAAGTTCACTTGCCTCTACTGTGTCATGGACTAGGGATTGTTCTGGATGGCCCTTCAATTTGTACAAACCTCCTTCTTGTTCACCAATCACTATTGCATCATCAATAGCCTTTCCTATTTGCCACATGATTACTTGACCATCTATGAATGCAACCCTCATTCCTTTTGCATCCAATGCTGATATGGAGAGAAGGTTATTCTTGAGTCCTGGCACAAGCAATACTTCCTTCATTGTTAGAGTCTTACCAAAGTCTAGTTTATAGTAAGATTCCCCACTACCTTTTATTGGATATTGGTAGTCATCTCCTAGCTTCACCTTGTGAGGTGATTCATGTTCTGAGAGCTTCACAAAGGATTTCTTGAATCCAGTTATATGTTTGGAGGCCCCACTATCAATAAGCCAATCATCACTTCCATGAGTAATGTTTCCCATGAGAGCAGAGATCAAAACATATTCATCCTCGCTTGAAGAATCTTCACTTTCATATCTGGATCTCTTCTTGGATGGTTCATCATCCTCTGCAGCATGAGAATGATGTCTTCTTTTGCTTCCCTTCTTCTTGTGAGGACTACTTTTGTTCTTAGGATGATCTCTAGCAAAGTGTCCTTTTTCATCACATGTATAGCAAATGAACTTAGACTTATCTCTAGGCTTTCTAGAGTTATTCGTATGATGAGAGTACTTACTTATGTGATGGATGGATCTGGATTTCTTGGATTGTACTATGCGAGCTTGATCTTCACTTCCTATCTTCTCTTCTTGAGCTGCTATCTGAGCATATTCTTGAGAACATTCTTCCCACAGTCTACTGAACTTGACTAACTTCTTTCTAGCACAGATCCCTTGAATGAAAGAGTCCCATGTCCTAGGAAGACCATTCAAGGTGGTCATCACAATTTATGCATTCTCCACTTCTTCATCTATTGCTTCCAAGTGTTCCTTGATCTAAGAAACCCTTGGGAAGTAATACTGGATGGTCTCTGCATTCTGGATCTTCACATTCTTCAGTTGATTTCTCAGAGTCATCTTCCGGTTTATGTTCTTCCATTCAAACAATTTGGTTAGGGCATCAAACATAGCTTTAGGTGTCTTGAGAGAGGACACCTGTGGGATAAGGTGATCCTTGATAGAATCAGCAATAAACCTCTTTTCCATAACCATCTTCTTCTTATGTAAGGCTTTTGCCTCATCTCCCTCTGGAACTGGAACCTCCTCATGGATGTAGGAGTCTAACTCATTTTCTTCTAGGACTAGGGAGATCCTATACTTCCAGGCTCAGAAGTTATCAGATCCCTCAAGCTTTTCATCAAGCTTGGTATGATGAGACATCTTAATTGAGAACCTCAAATGGAAATACAAAATATTTTAGATCTTACCAGGTTCAAGATGTCGGATTTGAAACTTGAGTTGAAATCTTGTAGTACTGGATTAGGAGCAAATTAGGCTTTTGCTTTTCTGGAGTTCTGTCTGCCCAAATGCCTTGCAATTTGTCCCTAACTTCGATTTGGGGAGGAGATCAATCCAAGACTGGGCTCACTGAAAAATTCCTCTTCTGTGAAAATCCCTAAATTTCGGCAGCAGTGACAGGTCCAAAACTGAAAAACCTCAGAACTGGATTCTGCTTCGACAGAAAGATGTGCCCTAAGGAGGAGAGTTATTCCACCTAAATTTTGCTGAAAATATGTGGAGGAAGATCCACAAACTAGAAAGCCCTAGTTCCCGCAAGTGCACAGTGTCTTCTTTTCAAGTTAGCTATGATACCATGTTAGTTTTTCAGCATTAATCTAGCATTATTAGGATCTTTAACTGAGAGAATAACAAGCACAACAATAAAACACAAGAGACAATGAACACATTGTTTTTCCTCAGGGAAACCATAAAGGAGAAAACCTTGCAACTTCGTCAAAGATAGAATCAACACCAAAATAGAAAATACCAAAACAGTAAGTGATATCCCGACAACAGTAATCTTCTTCTTGTCTAACCCCAGTGTCTTCTCCTTCCTCAACTATGCACTACACTTGAGTGTGGATGAGTTGTGTGATAAATAGAGACTCCTATTCTCTATTTATACTAATCCCAACATGACTAAAACCCTACTAGGGACGACCTCTACTAGGATAGTCTAATAACCCTAGTGCCCCAAAACTGCAAGGACTTTAACCCTTCGACAATCAGAGGGTTTCCCATTATGACTTGACATGACTTGTTTACATAATAGATCCTCCAAATCGAAACATCGGGGCATGACAACATGACTCAATTACATAATAGATACATCTCGGAATAAACATCGGGTTACAAGACATAAGATACATAGATGAATACATTCCAAAGTTACAAATACATCAACAAAAGCAGCTAGAAGAAAACCTTTAGAAAAACCTAAGATATGAATAATATTACGACGAGTAATACTAGGAGTGTTAAAGAAAAAAACCTGGGATTTTTGCGCATTGACTTCCAAACCAGAGGCACTACCAAACTGATCCGAGCACTTGCGAAAACTAGAAGCTTCCTGGACAGAGGGATGTCCTATAAGCACAATGTCATCAACAAATTGTTGGTGAGAATGGCTAGCCCCATATGGAGTACCATGTAAGCCTCTTATAGAATTGGCCTCCTTTGAAGCAAAAATAGATCAACCCAGAACTTCAGCCATTAGAATAAATAGAAAAGGTGATAAAGGATCCCCTTGATGGATACCACGAGTTGGATTTATGATGCCCGAAGGAACCCCATTAACTAAAATTGAAAAAAATGTCGATGAGATCAAATTCATAATCCAGTTAACCCAGGCCATACTGAAACTGAATGCTACCAGCATTTTCCTAATAAATTTTCAGTTGATTTTATCATAAGCTTTGGCAATGTCAAGCTTAACCAACATGCCCGGTAACTTTTTATTTTTGATGGAAAGTAAGATTTCACGAACAAGAATAATCCCATCCAAAATCTGATGCCCCTCCACAAACCTTGATTGTTTCAGAGAGATTAGAGAAGGAAAAATAGGTTTTAAATGATTAGCAATTACCTTGGTAATAATCTTATAAATCACATTACAAATCTTGATAGGATGGAATTTATTAGGAGAATCAACACCCTCACTTTTAGGAATTAGAGCTAGAAAAGTAGCATTTAATGCTGGAAGAATACGCCCAGATAATCAAGATTGCTCTACAATATTCCAAACATAAATTTTAATCATCTCCCAAAAGTGATGAAAAAAATTAATAGTAAAACCATCAGGGCCAGGCGAGGTACCTTCCTTCATCTGAAAGATAGCTTCCTGGATTTCTTGGAGAGAGATGCGGTTCATAAACATTTGGTTTTGTTTCCTTGAAACCAAGAAGGGAATCCGGCTAGTAATGACTTCAATGTTAGAAGAACGATCCCTTCGTGGATCAGATAAAATATCTACAAAACGAGAGTTAAGTAAATCCTCAATTTCCTCCCTAACTTCCAAAAGGTTCCTTGCTTCATTTTTAAGGGAGTAAATTTTGTTCTAAAACCTACATTGGATGGTAGAATGATGAAAGAATTTGGTGTTCTTTTCTTCCTCATGAAGCCACTTGATACAAGATTTCTGCCACCAAAGGAGTTCCTCTTGTTTTTCCCATTCTTCAAGTTGTTTTTCCACCAACTGTTCCTCCTCAAGTAAAGCTAAGGAATGACCTTCAATAAGCCCAATGGACTGAATCTCCCGAAGACAGATCTGCAATCTTCTTTTTTCCTGGAAAATATTCCCAAAATCTTGCTTATTCCATTTCTTGATTTTATATTTCAGAGCCTTCAAGTTCTGTTGAAAATACCACATACTAGCCACCAAGTTTTAAATTTTTCATTGAAGTCAGGATTAACCATCCAAAATTGCTCAAAACGAAAGGGATTTTTGAATTGAGACCCCATACCACTCCATAAAATCTCAATTGGCCAGTGGTCGAACCCTCGTCCAGAGAGGGTCGAACTATGAATTTCACTTCCTAAATTAATGACTGATTCAAAAACTAGAAAATGGTCCAATCTGGAAGAAATATGATCGTCCCTTATTCATTTATTATTCCAATTAAACCACCCAAACCCTGGAGGAATATCAACAAGACCTAGATCTTCAATAGTCTCGCGGAAAAGATTACATTCCTCCTCCAAAGAACGCCTACCACTTTTTTTTTTCCTCCAGAGAAGTGATAAGATTAAAATCACCTCCAACCACCCAATGCTCAAAAGCCGTAGAGGTTTTCAAATTGGAGAGGGTTTTTAAAAAACTACGCTTGTCACTCGAATGTTGAGGACCATAAACATTCGTAAGTAAACCCAAGATAGGAAAACTAACCACTTTAAAAATGGTAGAGATAGAATTATGGGTTCCTTGAAAATCAGAAAGGGAAACACCAGACAGATCCCATAAAATACATAATCCTCTAGAAAAAACTTTAGAATCAATACCGATACTCTCACAACGTGCCTAGATTTTACTCCTACGTTCTTGAATAAAATTGGCCTGGCATTTGGTTTCTTGTAAGAAAACAATAGCAGGATTAGATCTCTTAATCTTTTGGCAGAGAATTTTCATTTTTCTCAAGCTATTAATGCCTCGAGTATTCCAAGAAAGGAGTTTCATTAAAAACAAATTTAAAGACCAAGAACAGCTTTGATTGTCGAATATTGACCCGAATCAACCAACCACCTTCCTACATCCACTACTCTATGTTTATTGGATTTGCATCCTGATTTCTTGCCATTGTCTTCACCAAAAGAACCTGAATTAATGCCTAGAGAATTTGAGAATTTAGCTTTAAGAATGGCCTCTTTTAAAAGACTAACCCGTTCTTGAGGAACATAGCCTTTAAATTTATCTGAATAGGCTTTCTCAATCCCTTCAAGATCTAAGTCACCTATATCCATTTTTTCTTATTTCTCCAAGAAATCAGGTTGCAGGGAAGTATCCATTGCTTCGACTTCTGGTCTAGCTGTTGCGTTGCAAATTTCCAATATGTAGATCCTGGGATATACTTGGACATGAGGGAAGTTTTGATGGTTGACCAATCTCTAATTTGGAAAAATTACCCTTAGGACTTCTTGAATCCACCAATTGTCCTGCCAGTTTACTCAAATTTTCAAAGGAATTAGTACTATTTATCTTCTTGGCAAAGTCTTGAGGATCTTGTTTTTTATTTCCTCGTTTGCGACAAGATACTTTAGAAAAAACAGGATCCACTGGATTCAAAACCTTGTTAATCAACGGTTTGGGATGATTCAGAGGACATTCCCTAAATAAGTGACCATACTCATGGCACCGATGACATCTAAAGGGAACCTGCTCATAGTCCAAATTTTTAATCCATTCATCATTGTCTCAGAGCAACCTGATAGCCTCCAGAAGTTCCTTGGATAGATCCATGTAGATACAAATACGAACAAAGGCGGTATATCTCTAAGATTTAGTTTTCTCCGAAATTTTGATAAAGGAACCCAATAGTTACCCATTTCTTCTAATATTTCAGCATCCCAATATTCCCGAGGGAGCAAATATAACCTGATCTAGACCGGAGCAATGCAAATATCTTCCTTTTCTGGACATAATTTCTCTTTCCAAGGACAAAGGAAAAGACCCATAGAATAATAGAAATATGGACCACCGTCAATAATCCGATTCCAATCTTCTTGACTGATAAAAGAAACAATAAAAAACCCCTTCGATCCTAAATGTAAATCATAATGACCTTTAGGTTTCCATGTCGATTTAATCCACCAAAGCAGAGCTTTCTCTGATGGCTGGAACCCAATGAATTTTCCAATCAAAGCATGATCTGTCATAAACTGAATTTTTTCCCTAATATTTGCAGACTTAACTAGTATGGAAGGAATAGTTGATGTTTTTGGAAAGCATTGACCAGGTTTACGATCCATACTAGTAGAATTTGGCAATTCACCTTGAATTATTGGAATCAGAATTTCCCCAATAGTCAAATTACCTTGGTTAGGAGGACGACAGTTCAGGGGATCGCCCCCCTTTACCATAGAAAGATACCAAGCTGAAATGTCCTGCTAAAAACTCCGTTGGACCTCGCACCTCACTTCTTGGAGCTCATCATCTCAAAGTCATCCTTTTTAAAGTATGGAATGATTATTCCATAAATCCTTCACTTTATGCATTGCTTGCTATTTCGTTTGGTTGTCATGAGATATGAATCATCTGTGGCGATTTGGTTTATTGATTTCTTGGTTTCCTGATTACATATCTTGATTGCATATCTTTATTTGAGCTTGTTTACATTGACTACATATCTTGGTTTGGCTTAATTGCATTAAGTTCACTATACATATCAAAAAGTGACATCATGTTTTCAGTTTTCAATATGAATTGATTCATCAAATTCTTATCTGCCTTAATCATTTGATTTAAAACTTGTCCTTTTGATAAATTATTTAATTTTAGGACAAATATCTAGAATCTTAGTTAAGGTTTGTTTTTTTTTAATAACATTTAAAACATGTCAATAGTTTTCATTTTGAAATCAAATATTATTTCTCACAATGTATAATTGTATTTGTCCTTAAACAAATCAACCTTATTCTTTATTTTAGATAGGGTATTTAGGACTTATTAAACATCTATATATATAAGTAAATTTTTGGCTTTTGAGATATTATTAAATCTTTTTCCATATAAATATTTTAATAAATATTGTTAGTCATATATAATCCTATTCTGAATATTATATTATGTCTATTTTATAGTTATTTATGAAAATCATTATTTGTAGGTATTACCATTGTCTAATAATCTTTAACTTAATTTTAAGACAATGTTAATATCTTATTAAAATTAGCAATATTGATTTCGATATAATATGACAAACTATTAACCTTAAAGGTTGTTATATTTTTTTCTCATAAAGCAAATCTTTATTTTGAATCATAAAATGATTTTATCCAAATAAAACAATAAAGTTGTTCTAAGTTACTAAGCATGCTCATAAAAAGGGATTATTTTATCAATGGTAAGTTAGTCTTATAGATAGTTAAAAGAGTTGAGAAATTTATGAGAAGCGTCCATGGAATATCAGATATCCGTTGATCTCAGAGAAGCGTCCATGGAATATCAGATATCCGTTGATCTCAGGCGGTTGTTGCAACGATTACCAGAAGCATTCCTCACCATATTGTGGAAGAAACTTTAACGCAACTCACTATTCACCGCCATAGTTATCGTTTATCTGCACACCCAATTACATCATAGTTATCGTGGATGATATTATTGTGCTAACAATTTCGTAACAGATCAAACCAATTCCAAAGAATCGTTACTATAGAGATGCCCATCAAACTACAGAGAATTCAGGTTGAAAAGGATCAGTTCATAGAAGAGGGATATAGGGACCATTCTTCGTGGACCAGTAAATACCAACGCTGGGATCGAGTTGAGATGAGCATTAAATCATCGAAACGATTCCTGGAAGTAACACGTAACCAGCATCACCGAGGACAATGTGATCGAACTACCATCAGTTTGAAGTAAAAGGGAAAATTCTCTGATCTATTACCATGAGAAATAATTCTTTCATGTTTGAAGGATCATTAATTCTTCTTTCATGTTCATTGCACATTTCTTATGGTTATACTTTAATGTGCAAGTTTCATGGTGAAAGTGGTAAGGATGATATGGAATCCCAAGAACTATCTCATTAAACGAAAATTCTATAACAAAGGAAACATCCATAAAATGAAGGAATATTAACGAACATTTAGGTATCAGTTCTCGAACTTAATGGAGGCGGTTCTGGTGTGTCGTGATCGGCCAGAGATCGATATCAACTATCCTATTTTAATGAGCAGAGGATGGAATTCAAGGGGGGCCCTAGACAGATATAGAGATTTTTCTTTTCTGTTCTGTAAATGCTGCTACCAGAGGGGGAATCAATGGAGCTAAAGATAAATTTGTTTTCTGAAGACTCTATTGCACTTCTCTCCAAAGGGGTGGAAAATTTCTCTTTCACAGTTCGGAGAGCTGACTGGGGTTGCACTAGACAGAGATGAAGTTTCCTTTTATCTTTTGTAAACGCTGCTGCCAGGGGGCAAGATTTCTCTTTCACAGTTCGGAGAGCAGACAGGGGTTGCGCTAGACAAAGATGAAATTTCCTTTTATCTTTTGTACATGTTGTTGCCAAGGGGGAAAATTTCTCTTTCACAGTTGGAAGAGCAGAGTGGGGCTGCGCTAGACAGAGATGAAGTTTCCTTTTATCTTCTGTGAACGCTGCTGCCAAGGAGGGAAATCTTGAAGAAAATCAGAACAAAATATTGGAGACCCTCTATTTTTTTAGGGTTTGCAATTTCTTGTAGAAGTATTTTTTTAATAATACAGACTTACTGTTTTTTCATATCTTTTGTTTATTTTTTAAAGTTTATTTGTCAAATGCTGGTTTTCCGCCTCAAATTTATTATCTTTGCTATTATAATCTTTGCAAATCAATGAGAACATTAAGATGTGGTTTAGATTTATCTATGCCAACAATTAACATGTTCATATTGGTATAAATGAATTTCTTCACTTATAACCTTTATTTATTTTGCAAATGATTATAGAGTGATAGTGATATTTACAATTGGTGTTAATATTTCTATTAACATATCAATGACAGGTTAAGTTTCAGATGCGTTGATGTTTAAATCATCATTGGTCAGTTGTTATTGATTAGTTGTTATTGATTAGTATTGGTTTAAATGAATTAAGCAATTTAACTCTTTCACGTTTTTGTCGAACTGATGAAAAACTTAATATTCTTTCACCTTGAAGTTTAACCTACGTCCCTACAAAGAATTTATTTTACAAGTAGATTTAACTTAGTTTAGATTTCTTTTACAACAAACTAATTCATAGATTTAGTCATATTCTTGATCTTCCTTGACACGAAGACCCATCTCTTGCGATCAAACATTCATAAGTGCTAGTGGAGGCAAGTAATATCCATGGGATATTACTACACGAAACATGCTGGGGCTAGGATTGTCCTTGCGTAGGACCTTTTGAAGCCCTTTAGTCTGGGTTTTCCCCCTCTGTTGCAAGCCTTGAAACCCATTCCAGCAACATACCCAACCGAGGCTTCAACAGTCTCTTTGAACCATCATTCCTAGAAAAGGATTTCATGATGTTAAGGAAGGTTGAAAGTAAAAATATGGAGATGAATACTAGAAATACCACTTCCAACACATACAGAGAGAATGATGTTCTTTATAACCAACCTCAAAGGTTGACACCTCAACAAATAGAGGCAAGATGCGTGAGAGGTATATGCTTTAATTGCGACATCAAGTATAATAAGGGACATAAGTGTGGAGAAAAGAAACTCTTCTACATAGAATGTGACGAGGAAGAACAAAAAATTAAGAACCACCACAAGAGGATGAACTAGAAGTGATTACTCCCAACATATCATGTCATGATTTGGATAGAATTAACACTCCTCAAACTCTAAAGATCAAAGGATATATCAAAAATAAAAAGGTAATAGTGGTGATTGATTTGGGTAGTACTAATAATTTCATTCATTGTAAAGTAGTCAAAGATCTCAATTTCTTTGTATATTCAAGACCCGAATTTCAAGTAATGATTGCAGATGGAGGAACCATCAATTGTTCAGGGAAATGCCATAATATCATTCCTACTATGGGGAAATATGTATTGAATAGTCCCATTATTTCTATCCCAATGGGGGTTGTTGATTTTTTATTAGGATTTCAATGGTTACAATCATTAGGAACAATGGCTTTTAATTTTCAAAAGATTTTCATAGGATGGAAAATAATTTGTGTTAAATGGTATCACAGGAAAACCAAGAAATGTGATAAACTCTAATGGTATGACAACATTGTTAAATAAAGGAAAACGAGGTGTAAATGCAAAATTATACTCACTAGATTTTAAAACATAAGGCTCCTATTTCACCAAACATCTAAAGGGACCTTAAAAATCCTTCTAAGGTATTTAAAGAAATTCCAATAAGTCATCCACCTATTCGAGATTTGGACAATGGTATTAACTTAAATCTATGAAGCATTTCTTCTATCATCATACCTTACAAATACACCTATGGCCAGAAGAATGAAATGGAGCATATTGTCAAAGGAGTGACATGAAAATATACAGTTCAAGCAGTGGCAGATCACATAGAGAAACCAAAAGCAGTTTTCGAAATCCAAACAATGTCATAAAAAAACATGAAACTACAAGTAGATCAACATCATCATCAAAGGAGTTTTGAAGAAGCAAAAGTCATATGGGAACCTGACCAAATCATCGAAACACGGACCGAACAACTAAGAAATCAAGCTATTATTGAGTACCTCATCATGTGGTATAAGTTACCAGCTGTAAATCCGACATGGGAAGATGATACCTTCATATAGATGCACCCACAAATACCCAAGCGTTGAGGACAATGCTTGTCTGAAGGGGAGGGGAATGTTAAGACCTAAATGTTTGGCACAATCCCCCTATAGTGTGGCACTTTACCCCCTATATAGTGGTGTATTACATATTATTGATGTAGGCTTGGGTCTATTAGTTGTTAATTCTACACCTTTGTCTCCTATATATAGCAAGGATATATTTTCATTTGAGAAAGTATTTTATATTGACTTTTCATTGGCAGATAGTACATTATGTAAGAAGGTTCCTCCCTCTAAGAGGATTTTTATGTATCTATGCTATTCATTATTAAGACGTGGATAACTCTCTTATTGTCTATTTCTACTACGTTTATGTTGTTTATGGGACTTGTTTTCTTAACACGACGACAGTCTATACTATTAAAAAAATGTAATTTCTAGTGGGTGGTTATATTGAACGATCATGCAGATGATCTTGTCTTGTAGTTCTTTCAATTAAAATTTATTAAGAATTTGACTAAAATCCATTCCAATGAAAAGCAATATATGATTCTGATTCATTTATCAATATAATAAAATAATCAACACAAATCTTGATTCATTGATGAATATAATAAAACAATTAGTGCAACCATTTACACTAATTATTTTATTCTATGGTAAATGAATCATAATCATATATTAATTTCCATTGCAATGTTATTTTTTCCAATTGCTAATAAATTTTCATTGAAAGGAATACTAGACAAGATCATCGGCATGATCATTCAACAAAGTTTGGAGCTTTTGTCATTTCTATCTAATGTAAACAATAGAGATAATGTAAAGATCACAACATAGTTGGTTTTCCAAAAGAAAATTTTTGTTTCTATTAGATGTAGAAACTTGTATCTTGTAAGATAAATTCCAAATTTACATCATCGTCTCTTAATGTCCTCATCATAGTCAAATGACCAAAACATAAAAATCTAACAACACCGGGTAAAAATGAGCTGAAAATAAAGCTCACAAAACCTCCAAAAATGATGCATAACATATATAGAAATAGGCCAAAATATAACTAAAGTATGACACCAAAAAACAGATTTAGTGTTCCCTTTATTAGTAAAAATATGCCTTGAAAATTTTCAAACATGAGGACACCAAAATCCTCATCAACCGCATTCTTAGCTAAGTTGTTTGGTACCCAATTGAACTCTTGAAACACATGATGGAAATAGAAATATATGAACGAGTCCCTTAGTCTTTTAACATTCTGCATCCAGTAATAAATATGTACCACCCATAAGTGTGAATGATCAAAAATCTAGTCCACAACACTTGGATTCCTCACAAATGTTAATCTCTATGCAACCCTAAACATAAAAAAAATAGAACAAACCCAAGCATGCCAACAACTCTGCTCTTATATTATTCCCACTGCCCCCACCAAACAAAAAACTAAATAAATGTGTAGAAGCTAAGTTTAATAAAAAAATTAACAACCACAAGAGTTTTCCACAACTACACCATCAAAGTAACCAATAGGAAATGAAGCATTAAATTCTAGAAACTGTACATTCCTCTTTCTACAATTGTGACCCATAGGACCATATTCCTTATAGAAAGAAACAACTCTAATAGCAATATAATCTACTGAAAATATTTTGTCTTCAAAAACCCTTTTTTTTCTTCCCTTCCAAATATTCCAAGCAATAAAAATGGGAAAATTATTAAAAGATGTAGAATTCCAACTAATCCAAACTGTCTCAAAAGTGATGCTTGTATACTAAAAATCACACTGAATTAACTACATAGAAGAATTCCAAACAACTCGAGCAAAAGGGAAATGCCAAAATAGGTCGGTGTTGAAATCCTGGCCTATGCAAGAAATAAATGAAAAAAAATATAGAGAACATTACATGTACTTGGTATCGTTAATTATATTGGTTGTGGAGCATGATCTTCTAGATTCAGAGATGTTATTGTTCAATAGTGTTTGTACCCCAGGTTGACTGTACACTCGTCCCTGCAGGGGGGTGTGGGGGTACATTGTCTCTCCGTGGGTGTCCGGGGGAAAATCCCCCGAAAGAATATTTTCGGATGTTTGTTGGCCAATAGTTTGTGGGCCCGTGGTTTTGGGTGACCCGCGTTATTTTCTCATGGTAATTCCCCTATAAAAGGAAGGAATTGTAATATGGCTGTGTATTGTATTGTAGCATTGTAAAAACTATCTCTATGATTGTGTGAGAGAGACTGTGAGAGAGTGAAGAGGAATCGCCACGAGTTTGCTGCAAGTTGTATCCCTCATTTTGTTGGATGATATAATAATAAAGGACTAGAAATTTTTGTGTGGACATATCCCATCTTGGGTGAACCAAGTTATATCTGTGTCTCTCTTGTAATGTGTTTAATATTTGCATATTTTTTAATTATTTAATAGTTATTGCTTTGTGATCCTTTTTCTCTAATCGTATACAACATATGTAGATTATACTCCTGATATGAATGATACTCTTGAAAAAGCAATGGATTATGTATAAAGCTAATCAATGGTGCAACCATTTCTTCCAGAGACTTCAACTCTGCAACTACATTGACATGCCTGTCTATCATGTATGAAAAAAAAATTAAAATGAAGGATTGAAGATGAGTTGTAATCATGGTTGCAAGATTCAAATATGATTATGAAGACCCAAATTATAAAAAAGGCATGTCTACTTTCAGAAATCAAGGGTTTCTTAATCATCAAGCAAATGTGAGAAAACATGAGACATTACGGTTCTAATTTTTAGGATATTTTGAGTGATTTTTACAAACAAATCAACCCAACTTAAGCCCCTTGTCTTGGATGAAAAATTTAACATGTTCTAGATCAACCTTGGCATTATTGATTGTGTGTTTTAATTGATGGTAACATGAATTCCAAACTTGTCATTCTTATTGATTGGAGAAAGTTGCACACTAATAAGACATTGAGCATGCACAAAGAGGCTTAGAAAGTGATATTATTGGTCAAAGGGTAAACCATAAATGTAGCATGATTTAAGGCAATGTAAGATTGAATCTATGATACTTGATGATATGGATGGAAGCATAAAAATATTAGCTTTCCATACCTTAAATCCACTCAAGAAAACTACAGATGAGGAAAAATTTAGTATAGGGGTGTGTATCATGGTCCAATAAATCTATGTGTTAATATTTAGCAAAAACCAATCAAATATGTGCTATTGGCATGCATTATACTAACCTAGGCATGCATTTTTTGAAGATGACTATCAAAAAACAGAATTTGGTCAGTTGAAGGTTTTGTCATGCATGTTTCTGAACAAAGTGGACATCTAGAATTGGAAAGACGTTGCTTGAATAGGGAAAAGATTGATGAAGTTGATACAAGACCTTGGAATGCATTCTTGATCCCTTGGTTTGCATTTTAGTGACCTAGGACTGCATTTCCTGAAAATATACACACATATTAGTTTGTCAAATTCTTATATGAATATAATTTTGTACTGAAATATTATGTAGTAAAAAAAAATTGTTTGTGGAAGAAATAAGTAATTAATTAACGACCACCTTACATAACCATTGCATGTCCATAACCTTTTCCATTATGTCCAACTCATGATGTAAACAATCCACATTTTCTCATTATGCAACGACACCTTACTAAATTTCTCAGCATGAAGCCTCCATATAGTTTGTCAATGCTTGATGAGGCATCACGAACAAGAATGTCTGAAATGAAAAAGGAAGATGCTTTGAAAACTCTTGAAAATACGCAAACCATGTTGAATGAGATGGATAATGTGTTGTCTCAATATATTCTACCTTCTATAGAGAAGTTGAGGAAGGAGTGGGCTCTATATATGCAATGGGAAACTGATAATGGTGCACTTGATTGACTTCATAGGTTTTTCATTGCTTATGAATTTGTACAAGAAGAGAAAGTGAAGGAAGTTGCTATGAGTGGGGTTCAAAAAATGAAATCGAATATTCTACAAATTAAGAGAAATATGGAACAATTAGAAAACGAAATAGATGAGAAGGAAAAATCAATTTCAAATTTAACTAGAGATAAAGAGAAGAAAATGGGTAGAGAATTAAAATTTCTATCTGAAAAGGTAGAAAAAATCTCTAATGTGATTTTTAAAGAAACTTATGCACTCACTATTCAGAAAGAAACCATACATGTACCATGATTGAATCCAATGTCATATTGAATCTATGGTGCTTGTTGACATGGATGGAAGCATAGAAATATTATCTTTCTATACCTTAAAGCCACCCAAGAAAACTACAGATGAGGAAAAATTGAGTATAGGGGGGTGAATCCACGGACCTGGGTAACACTTTTTGGCAAGGGAATTTCGGCAAAAACAAAAAAACGCACCTCGGTCGAGGGCTTGTTAAGCCCTCGACCGAGGTCTTAATACCTCGACCGAGGTTTTATTAAGCCCTCGACCGAGGTATTGTGTGCTTTACAAACCCTCGATCGAGGTATTTAAATACCTCGACCGAGGTATTTATATACCTCGGTCGAGGTTCATACCTCGGTCGAGGGCTTAAAAAAACACACTTAGCCCTCATTCAAACAAATGAAAAATTTCCTGTGCCTTGCAGAGGTGTAAACCCTGCCATTCCTAGCACATAACCGGGCGGATTTGATACCGATAAATTCACCAACGAATCTTCTATCCATTGATGTATCATACACGCATTTTGGCATTCATATGAAATTTATTTTTTAATTACTTC
>LPNX011233956.1:220492-318360 GCA_001517045.1 Pseudotsuga menziesii
GGGGTATGCATCATGTTCCAAGGAATTGTGTTTCGAATTTGATAACAAACCAATAAAATATTGGCTATTGGCATGCATTTTCTGAATATGAATGTCAAAATGAAAAGTTTGGTTAGTTGAATATTTTGACATGCATTTTCTTGAACAAAGTGGGCATATGGAATTGGAAATACATTGCTTGAGCAGGGACAAGCCTGATGAAGTTGATCTGAGCCATTTACATGCATTCTTGATCCCTTGGTTTGCATTTTGGTGACCTAGGATTGCATTTCCTGAAAATATACACAAAGATCAGTTTGGCATATTCAATTATGAATATAATTTGGTACTAAAATATTATTTAATAAAAAAACAATTGTTGGTGTCATAAATAGTTACATAATTAATGGACACCTTGCACAACCATCGCATGTCAATAACCTTTTCTATTATGTCCATCTCAATGTAAACAACCCACATTTTCTTATTATTTAAGGATGCATTACTAAATTTTTCAACATGAAGCCTCCAAAGATTTTGTCAATGCTTGAGGAGGTAGTAGGGAAAAGAATGTATGAAATAAAAAATGAAGATTCTCTGAATACACTTAAAAATAAGTAGACCAAAGTGAATGAGATAGATTATGTGATGGGTCAATATATTCTACCTACTTTAGAGAAGTTGAGGAAAGAGTGGGATCAACATATGAAATTGGCCAATGGTAGTCGTGTACTTGATTGACTTAAGAAGTTTTTCATTGCTTATGAATTTGTACAAGTAGAGAAAGTGAAGGAAGTTTCTATGAGTGGGGTTGAGCAAATGAAATCAAATATTCTACAACTTAAGAGAAATATGGAACAATTCCAAATATAAATATATTATATTGACCCCTATCCTTTGGTGCAACATGCGATTAGAGGAAAACAAGGCGCTCAGGGTAAGCAACGTATTGTCTTTGATCGTTTAAAATATCAACGATAGAGATGCGAAGCACACACGGCTATGGAAAAGTGTTAACATATAGCGTAATCATGATCAATAACTTGATGGTTAGATCAAGGGATGAGATTAATAACTCCTTGACAAAAAACACACCATATATTTTGGGTCGCAGAGGAGTTGAATATGAGAAAAGGGGGAAACATGCTTGAAGATGATTAACAACTCCTCCACAAAAAGTCATTGTCAATCTTCCTTCGACCAAGGAGTTGTGTTTTGGGAAAACCACGAGTTTTTCCTAAAAATGTCGACGAAAAAAGGACCCCACCAAGATGACATGATTTAATCTACATCAAATCAGTTTTGAACAATTGTCAAGGGGGTCCTAACCATAGGCACCATTAACAAAAAGGTCTCCAAATAAGTGCACACAATTGTGAATTCTTTGAAATTTCAAATATATAAAAGCACTAGAGGAAAGCCATTAAGTTAACACTCCTTTGAAGAAACCAGATTTTGTCCTAGTGCACCTGTGCAAATAGCACGAGAATTCGAACCTTTGCATCAATTTCAACCAGCACTTGGGTAATTCTATAACCGTATACTTTTACCATCTCATCTTTGTTCCCACATATTTGAATTTAACCAGTTGAATTTCACCTATTTGAATTTCAATTTAGTCTTGAAATGGACAAGCAATTAAAATACACTCTCTCCAAATACCTTTTCATCGGGGATGAACATGTAAACGATAAATTGGGGTGAAACACGAAGTTGGGATACAATTTTTTCCTATTTTTTGACAAAAAAAATGCACAATTTTATGTTTTTCAACTTAAACCCTTTCAAACCCATATCGCCCCTAGGAATTTCACCTTGATGTAAACACAAGAAGTTTAGAGAATTCTATTAGATTTGTAGTCATATTTTTTTGAGTTTTTTTCATGGACTTATAGTAGGACAAATTTGATAAGCACGAACGACATACTTTAAATTTTTACATGTACTTTAAATTTTTAGGTTTGGATAATGAGCGACCTGTGAGCCCTTCATTTATTCTAGAGATGGTTATTCATTTTATGGAAACCAAATGTACGTTCATAATATAAACATATTGTACTTTGCAATGGACTATATGTTGACGATTTTCAAACCTAAACACTATTTTTTATTATTTTTTGAAACAACATATGTTTAAAAAATGGTGCCTTATTGACACATGTTTGTGTCCTCCCATTTTGTTTCAAATGTTACTCTTATCATACAAACTAAAACTACCCTTTTGAAGAGGACAATGCAAGGAACATCCCTGTAATTTAAAAAAAAAAAAAAAAATTGTTGTCATTGTGATGATCTTGAATTTTCAGTGTGATTGATTCTCAAAAAATTATATAGAAACTTCATGTTTTCACCCATTTTCCAACATATATGATAACCTAATCAAGTTTTCTAACCTATTTAAAACCCTCCAAGAAGCCAAAGATCTATCTAATAAAATCCAAGACACCTTTATCCTATGGGACTCTACCCTTTCCAAGATTGTATTCCCAAGGTCTGGAATTTGTCTTGTGGTGCAATAACCTATAATCTCAGACCCAGAATTCCATACTATCAAGAATTCATAGAAATGTTGTGTGTACCATAGATACTCCTAGCCTCTAAAGAGAATTTTGTATCCTTGAGTTTGAAGCATTTTAAATCCTAGACGAGATATCCCTACCATCTGCATTCTAGAACTTGAGCCTTTCAGAAAGAAGTCTCTTTTTGTTACAACATATGGCCCAAGGAATGAAAATTCCTGTTACTCCCCCACCATATAGAAGTGTAGTTTTCTTCGAAGCATATAGGAAGGAAATTTCCCTCGTATGCACAATCATAGGATACAAAACTGATGAGTCGGTCTATGCATTTACTCTAGGTTTTATTCCGATTCTAACCCCAATACATGGATTACCTCTTCCCAAATATGATTTATGTGACCACATTATCCAGAGAATGATAGAACAACTTGAAGAATGTCCCATCATCATGCAGTTTAGATACCCCTCTTACCTTTTCTATATGTTTCTTCATCAAAACCATGAATCCTATCAGTCCTTAAACTTAAAGATAGCAGATGATGAGGGAAATCCACTCCCATTATAAAAATGGAATGAACTCATCCTAAGGAGGCTTGATAATTCTAATTTCCTTGAAATTACAAACCAAGTGGTGAGTATCACATATCAAATTATCCATGATACTCTACCTCCCATAATGTTCTAGAAAATAAAAGTGGTTACAATTCACTTAGGATACCATGACTGGAGTTTGGTTTATGTTTAAAGATTATACACTAATCAAGGTGTATGGCTATGAAGATGAACCATATCAACTACTTTCCTTCCTTACACAAAGGTTCTTTGCATTAGAATATGTTAAAGGTAGACGAGAGAAACTTTAGACATTACAGACATGGAAAATTTTTCTTGTAACCTCGAGAGGTAAGCCCTTTATAGTTCATAGGGTTAAAGGCTTATAATTACATTGAGAGTTTGTTAAGGAAACTAAATTTAAGAAAAGTATAGGTTATGAACTATGTCCCTCATGGATTAATCACAGATATGAGGTTGGAGAAAAAAAATCTGCATATGATTATCATCCAAGGCTAGAATGGGAAAGCATAGCTAACAAAGAAAATTGGGAGGAAGTCCTAAAGGCCAGGATGAAACTAAGGGAGGAAAGAGAAATACTAGAAGGTTAGAAAAAGGGGATTGAGGAGACCATATAAGTTATGGAGGTAGATAAAGGTGAATAGGATCATCCATCCAAAATGAAAAGAGTGGAAGAACTGCAAGAAGAAGACGAAAAGATACCTACAAATTTGATGCAAATTATACCTCCTCTGGTATATAAAGGAAAGGTATCATAGATAAAATTTATCCACTATCCTTCTTTACAATTCATAGAGCCTAGGATGTTTATCATTTTACCTTCATAGTAACCTTTAGTAGGGTTAGTCCAAGTACAAGCATATATTCACACTAATTACAATGGTATCAAAGATAGAAATATCTTAGAAATGAATGAATCCAGGAAAGGTATAGCACCAATAGGAAAAAGGATTATCACTATAGTAGACCATAAAGAAAAGAGTCTGAGATTGTCCATAGTGAAGCGCACAGTACCAAATCCTACCAATTTAGCAGAATGGAGAGACGGTGAATACGAAATGCATTTTAATGAGTTTGAACTATTGGTCAAGGTGGATTTTTATAAACAAACAAGTGACATGATGTGTAAAGGTATAGTTAAATCCATCAGGATAGAAAAAATACTTAGAAAAAATATAGAGATGTTTGAAGAACTTTGCAAAGAGGAAAAATTAATTATAAAGGATAAACAAGTTGCGATAATAGGCTTAGAAACAAAAATCATATCCCTAAGCACAAATCCCAGTGATGGTTCACATGCTACAGATATCCTTAAGGAAAAATAAAATGAGATTTCAAATATAAGGAAACAATTAAATATCCCAGCTATTGATCCTGTACAATCTCCAGAGTTGAGAGAGGCCCAAAAATAAATTGAAATACTATACGCCAGATTGATGGAATTTAAGAAGTTGGATGAAGATAAAGATTAGGAAGTAGAAATTCTCATACTTCAAGTTGATTCCCTAAATATTCAATAATTATCAATATCAATTGATAACTTTGTTCAAATATTTAATTACACAATAGGAATACAAAAATACAACAGAAATAGGGAAGGCCTCATGCGAGCTTGAGTAGCAGGAGAAAAGGACATAAGAGGTGGACTTGGATCCGATGGATGAAGATAATACTACTCATCCTACAACTGAACCAATAATAGAAGATCAAATTGATAAAATATGAAAAATAAATGTGCTGGAAGATGGTGTTGCACAAAATAATCAAACAATAGTTGAGCTTGAAGGAGAGAAAGTAGGAAAAGAAGACATCATCTATGACCTAGACCTAGAAGTTGGTAATCTGAAAAGTGAGATTACCAATTTAAATATGGATATAGCGGATGGTAACATGGTAAGAAGATAAAATAAAATAGTATGGAATAAAATAACTAAGTTGTTGATGAAGGAATGGGATAGATTTGTGCTAATTCAAGAAGAGAGAGAAATGTGCAGGGTCGGTAGAGAGGAATTCAGTTCTATGGAAGAAAAATTGGGTAGCATTCCTAAATAAGCAGATAAAATAATTGAATATGTAAATAGTAAGAGAAAAAGACAGCTAGAGGTGATGAATATTACAAGCCTAGATAAACTCATTAAAATAGCCAGGAAAATAATTATTAAGTAAGATCTGTTGATGAGGAACAAGATCCAAATGAAGGCCTTAGCCAATGATGTTAATGGTTTCAAAGATAGATTTGAAAAACTAATAAATATGGGGTTACCTCACCCCTGGGATGTGAATCAAGATATATGGGCAAAGGAACAATTCAAAGAGAATCTAATGGAGAAAAGGAATGTAGATCCTAAAGATGATCCATTGGAAAGTGTGGCTACTGGGGAGCAAGTAATTGAGAGAATAGGGAATCATTTTAGATATGGATCCAGTTAAAGAGGATATTCAAATATATGGATCCCATACCATCGAAAAGGGACAATGATGCAGAAATAGCCCTATAGGAATTAAGAGTTCACTCCATACTAGTGGGAAGGGACTGGAAAATAGTTTCATGATATTATAAAATAGTGGTTCCTCCACAAAATTATACTCCAGGACAAGGTTCAATTCCTTCAGAGGGACAATCTAGTAGTCAACAATATCCTACTATCCCATGGAAATTTATGTAGGCCCATGTTCCATTAGTTTTTATGCCACTTGTAGGTCAATAAAATGTCCATATTATGCATCATATGACTCATATAGGTGCAACACATAATGTACAATCAACAGGTCCATTTATAGGACAAACAATAAAGTTACCTAATATATATATGCAAGGAAAGAAAAGAGACAGGGGCAGAAAAAGGAGTTGAAAGAAAATTTTGCTTAATAAATGTAATATTTGAATGTAAATAAGTAAATGTGAAAAATAATTTCTTTTATGTTACAAACCAAATCAGAAATAAACTAATTTCATGCACCCTTGAGGCCCATAAAATGTAAACCAATCCAACTTCTTAATCCCGGAAATTTTGGAACTAGAACATTTTCCTGTCTATGCAAATCTTTATCTCAGTTTTCATGTGAACATGTATTATTCAATGTTTAATTGGAAATTATTATGATCAGGATTCATCCATGATTGATTCTCTTTTCATAGAAATTAAATATTCCATCATTTTCTTCTAAAATTGCATTTAGATTTCATCCATATATAGATGCACTAAATGTAATGGTTTGTTAATTCTCCTTCTGCCTACATACTACAATGATCCTATTAACTGAAAAAACATCATCTACCTTACCTCTTCTTCCTGGATCACTCTAAACCAGTTACTGCTAGCCTATACAAACACTCAAGTTTGAATCCATGCCCAATGGCCTCATTCTCATATTTGTATACCACCATTAAAACCCTAATATTACCTATAGATCTGGCAATTGATATTTAAACACATTGAGGCAGCTCCCATTGGATTGTAAGGTCCAAATTTAAGTCGTAAAGAATGTATGAAAAGGTTACCTTATGAATTTTTTCTAACACAACCCAGAAAATAACCAAGTGATAAAAAAATATATGATGCTTGATGACATGGCTGGAAGCATAAAAGTATTATCTTTGCAGACCTTAAATCCCCCTAAGAAAACTGCAGAGGAGAATAAATTTAAAACAAGGGTGTGTATCATGGCCCAAGGAATCCATGAGTGAAATTGGAGCACAAACCAATCAACTATGTGATCTTGGTATGCATTTTACTAACCTAGGCGTGTATTTTCTAAAGATTACTGTAAAAAAAATAATTTGGTCAGTTGAATCCTTCAGCATGCATTTTTCTTGACGAAAGCGGGCATATTGAATCATAAATACATCGATTGAGTAGATACTTACATTTATGAAATTGATACAATCCCTTGGCATGCATCCTTAATCCCTTGGTGTGCATTTTGGTGACCTCGGAGTGCATTTCCTGAAAATATACCAAAATGTCAGTTTGGCAAATTCAAATATGAATATAATTTGGTACAGAACTACTATGTAATAAAAAATAGTACAGATGGAGTAGATCAATATACATGAGCCCCTTTCCTTGGATGGCAAATTTAACATTTTATAGATGAATATTGGCATTATTGATTGTGTGTTGTTAGTGATGGAAACATGAATGAAGAACATGTCATTGTTGATTGGAGGAAGCGGTACACTAGTCAGACCTTGAGTACGCATGAAGAAACTGAGAAGGTGACAATGTTGGTCAAAGGGTAGTAATAAATATAGCATGATTGAATCCAATTTTAGATTGAATCTATGATGCTTGATGATATGGATGGAAGCATAAAAATGTTATATTTCCAGGCCTTAAATTCCCCTAAGAAAATTCTGTAGGAGAACAAATTTAGTACAAGGGTCTGTATCATGGCCCAAGGAATCCATGTGTGAAATTTGAGCTCAAACCAATCAAATATGTGCTCTTGTCATGCATTTTACTGACCTAGGCATTCATTTTTTGAAGAAGTCTGTCAAAAGGAAGAATTTGGTCAGTTGAAGCCTTTGGCGTGCATTTTTATTGAACAAAGAGGGAGTCTGGAATTGGAAATACATTGATTGAGTATAGAATTCTATGTATGAAGTTGATTTGAGCCCTTGGTGTGGATTTTGGTGACATAGGAGTGCATTTCCTGAAAATATACAAAAAGATCATTTGGTAGATTCAAATATGAATATAATTTGGTACTAAAATATTATGTAATAAAAAATAATACATATGGAGTAGAGAAGTAAACATAAGCCCTTTCCTTGGATGGAAAATTTAACGTGTTCTAGATCAAGATTGGCATTAATGATTGTGTGTTGTTGTTGATGGCAACATGAATGACAAACATGTCATTGTTGATTGGAGGAAGTTGTACACTAATCAGACTTACATGATCCTTAGTAACAATTCTAGGTACAATCCCCATAAAAAATTTTAACGAATTTCCCACCATCAACAAAATATGCAAAGGATATTACCGAATAATAATTTTATTTTTTTCAAAGAAACTAATATGTAGATTATCAGAACTCACAATTTTCGCCTATTACATTATTAGAAAAAAGACAAAAAGGATAGTAACTGTTAGGGTGTATAAAATTTTTATAATGTGGTGAATTATTAAATAAAATTTCCAATTTTATTGTCAAGGGCGCTAAAGTTATTCCAAGAAGTATGATGGGATTGAGCTCTGTGATTAAGGGATAATGTTAAAAAAAATTCTTGAATTTGGATAAGTAGTAATATCGTCAAATAATATTACCAGAAATAGATAAGTGTGTTGATGAAGCCCCAAAATGGTCGAATAGAAAACAACACTTCAAAAACATCAACATAGTTTTTTTTATAGAGATTAACAAATGTTTATAAAATTGAAACCATCATTTAAAACTTGTATTTTTCTAAACATCTGGCCATTTTGACAAATTGTAATTGAGGGATCCCCCTTTGAATTGGAAATTTTAGTTTCCAATTCTAAAGAAGGTTTGAAAAGGTTACTTTGGGTAACTCGCTGGACCCCAACGAGGAAAATTACCAAGAGATAATAGTAAACACCAGAATTTTAATATGTAGGAAATGCCATTGGAATTAGAATTACAAACCTACACAAGTTCAAAAACTATCAGTTCTAACATATTATATTTGGGCTAGAAAAAATGAAACAAAAAGTTATTTTTTGTGTTGAATATTTACCATAATATCCCACTAATCCAAGTTGGGTTTTCATTGTTGTAGGTCACACAATAGGTGGAGATATAATCACAACATATATTGTCACATTAGTCATAAAAAAATGTTGCAATTAGAAATGAAATAACTCAAATACTTGGATATTTGACGATTGTGCTAGTATGATATTTGTTTAACACTGCTACTATATATCTCCTCTAAAAGTTGTTCTACTAATTTAACCATCACTTAAAGAATCAACAAACCAAAAAAAATAAATTAACAAACATTTATTTATGACTAAATAATAATTAAAAATACTTGAGTGCATACTTACCTGATTGATTTCTTCTTGGTTTCGAGAATAATCTACTGGAGTAGTCCAATATTGGAGCAAACCTCCCTCAATTTGATGGAGCATAAGTGAATTCAACATTGAATTTGTTGTTTCTTTGTTGGATCAAGGGATGTTTGGTCCAAGATGATCCAAATCCCAATTTATTCTCTAATGAATAGGGACAACCACGTTAAGGTGGAAGCTCTTATGCCCCCTGTTGATGTATTTGTAACTTCGGAATGTATTCACTTGTATATCTTATGTATTGTACCCTAAAGTTTATTCCGGGAAGTATCTATAATATAATTCATGTCATGCCCCAATGTTTTGATCGGGAGATTCAATAATGTAAACAAGTCATTGAGGTTAACCCTCCATTGTAAGTCGAGGAAATAGTCCCCACAATTGTGTCAAGGTTAACCCTCCTTGTTGATCGGAGGGCAAAGTCCCCATAGTTGTGGGGAACTAGGGTTATTAGACTCTCCTAGAGATTTCAGCCCTAGTAAGTAATTGTTAAGTGGGTCCAACATGTCGAAGTGGACATTAAGTGAACAAAAGAATATAAATAGAGAGTGAGCCTCTCTATTTATCACACACACACTCACTCATTGGGGCGCATGAGTGATAAAGGAGAAGCTCTCTCAAGTGAGAGAGAGAGAACAATTTTTTGGAGATCATCTTTATGTTTTCAGGTTTTACTACTACCATTGGTGCTCATTCTATCTCTGAGGAAGTTGTGAGGTTTTCTCCTTTATGGTTTCCCAGAGGAAAATTCTTTGTGTCCCTTGTCTCTTGTGTTTATTGCTATGCATGTTATTCTCTCAGATAAGATCCTAAGATCATATTGCTTAAATGATAAAAATCTAACATGGTATCAGAGCTAAACTGAGAAGAAGACATTGTGCAGCTGCAGAAGCTATGGATTCTTACTTTTTGGGTCTCTCTACACAATCCATCAGCAAAAGAAGGATAGGCTAACTCTCCATTGAAGGGCACATCTTTCTGTCGAAGCAGAATTTGACTCCGGGCATTTTCAGTTTTTGGTGAGGGAAATTAGGGATTTTTACAGAAGAGGAGTTTTTCAGTGAGCCCAGCATAGGATTGATCTCTTCATCAAAATCTAATTTTAGAGACCTAGGTTGAGATTTTTGGTTGGGTGAAACTTCAGGAAAGTCAAACCCTATTTTGACCTCGGGCCTGAAAAACTCTAAAATACTGAAACTGATAGTTTTGGTAGATTCTCTATATTCTAAGATTGGAGAAGGTTCAAGTGCCGAAACTTTCACAGGTTGAAGATAAGTTCCTAATTTACACTGTTTCCAAGTTTCAGCATCATATTCACTATATTCTAGGAGATATGATTCCTCCTAGTTAGGGTTCCAGCCTCTCCTAGGATTCCTCCCCAAACATGAAACCTGGGGAGAATTGCTATATCTCAGGCTACATAGGTCCAAATGAAATTTCTCCATATGTTACATAAATGGAACATACTGTAATTTCTAGGGTATAAGTTTGATACCTCGAAGATGAAACAATGACATGTGGAAGTCCATACAACTTTGCTATGATAAACAGTCCTGAAAAATGTGATCTTGGGAAAACTCTCATAATATCCAATGGGTGAAACCAATTTTGATGAAACCTATGGTTTTGGAACAAGGACATATGAGGATACCTTAGTATGAAATTTTAGACACATAGGAGTAGTATATTCAGAGATATTTCAGAAACAGTATCAAGAATTTATGCAGAAGAAATTGATAAACTAGGGATTCCTATTCCGGGAGCTTCCCTCCATTGTTTTCAGAAAAGGAGTACATTGGACAACTCACCTTGAAGAGGTCTATCTTTCTATCCAATCAGATCTGAAATATTTCAATTTTTGAAAATTAGGGTTTCTCTAGATCAGCCAGCTTCGGAACCAGGATGGACACCTTAAATCGGTAAGATCTAATCTTTTTCTATTTATAGTTGAGGTTCTCATTTCAATATGACTAATCACACCATCTTGATGACAATATTTTTTAGGATGACAAATTCCAAGCATGGGAGTATAGGATCTCACTAGTTCTTGAACAAAATGAATTGGACACCCACATAAGTAGAGAGGTTCTAGTTCCAGAGGGAGATGAGGATAAAAGCCTTGCACAAGAAGAACTTGGTCAAGTCCAAGAAGATCATCGTTGATTCAATCATAGATCACCTTATACCACAAGTAAAGACACCAAAAGAGATGTTTGATTCCTTGAACAAGCTATTTGAAGGGAAGAACATAAATCAGAATACGACTTTGAGAAAATAGTTGAAGAATGTGAAGATCCAGAATGCAGAGACCATACAATCATACTTTACAAGGGTTTGTTGAAGCGGTAGAAGAAGAAGTGGAGAATGCAAAAGTTGTGATAACCACATTGAATGGCCTCCTAGGATAACAGGATTCATTCATTCAAGGAATGTGTTCCAGAAGGAAGTGATTACTTTCAGTAGACTCTGGGAAGAGCACACATAAGAAGAAGCTCGACTCATAATAAGAGAAAAGAATATGGGAGCAATTGAAGATCAAGATTTCATGATTCAAAGAAGATACCTCAAGCGATGAGGAATATGAAGAACTCAATTCTTGAAGAGCCTCTTATCCATATTAAGCATTTGGATAAGAAATGATGCTATTATGAATGAAGAAGATGATGAAGCTGAAAGAAGGAGTCTACCCACAAAACAAATAAAGATAAGTATTCAATTGTAATTTCATGATATTGTTTTGTTATGCACTTGTTTAGATTCAGATTGATGTGTTATGCATGATATAATGTTTTCATTAGTGACAATATACTACTAATATGCATGTGATGGGTAAGTAGCTCATGGTGCTATACAACTCTCCATTCCTACTTATATATAAGGAAACCTCTTTGCTGACATATTGGATTAGTGCACAATCTCAATGTTGTCCTGGTAGAGATGGAAGGCATCTAGAAAGTTTCCATGAGATATGGATGAATGTTGTATTGACTAAAATAGTTGCATGATCATATATCTTGATGCAAAATAATTTTTCATTATGAATATACCTTATGAAATGTTTCTAACCATACAACTAATGCATTTGACTTGTAGGAAAAATCGGGTACAATCACCTACAAGAAGGACGAGACTTGTTTCGAAGAACAAGTGATGACAGTTCAAGAAATAATCCAAGAATGAAGAATAATATGATGAATGCAGCGACATCATTGATGGAAAACCTTCTAGCTATGAAGAAGTAGCCAAGAAGAAAGGGAAGACTGGTTCAAGAAGAATGATGTCTAGGATGCAGTATTGAGACCTAAAGGGAAGTTCATAGTTCCATCATGCAATAGATGGAAACATCATGGGATACAAGGAAAGATTCGTGGCACGAGGCATAGACCACGAAGGACTTGGATATGATGCACTACTTTCTAGGCATGGACGTGTGGACAAGGGAAGTATGCAGTAGAGATCTTGAAGAGGTTCAGGATGATGGAATGCATGGCCATAACCACACCTATGGCATCGAACTTGAAGGTATTGAGTGTTGCTTCATCAGAGTTGGTTGATGCCACGATGTATCGTCAGATGAGTTGTTCCTTGATGTACCTAATGAATACAAGACCAGATATTTGCTTTGCTGTGAACACATTGAGACATGTTCACCTAATGGTTGCAAAGCATGTAGTGAGGTACCTGAAGGGTACAGTTGAATATGAGATCAAGTATAAGGTGAATCAGAACATTAACCTGGAGGGTTATGTGGATTTGGATTGGGTGGGAAGTGCCATTGATAAGAAGAGCACTTCTTGATGTAGTAGGAAGAATCCTGCATGGCACTGAGTACAGCCAAGGCAAACGATGTTGCCACTTTCTATTTGGGAGGTAGTATGTCTCCTTTGAAAACTACTATTTGATTTGGTTGATATGACTTGCATTTTTGTATGATGCAGAGAGAAGCAGTGATCCAGATCGAGATCTCTCGAAAGAGGGAGTTCTAGCATAGTCAGTGAGACAGGTTGTCTCAGCATAAATCCCAATGAAGCTCATAGGTTGCTAAGATGTAATTAGTCCTATAGGTTGTCCTCGAATGTAATAGGTCCTGGCGAAGCTTGCAGGTTATCCTTGGACGTAATCAGCCCTAATGTGATTCTATGCTAGAAATGGCCAGAGTGAAGTTTGATTACTTCAGGGAGAAGCTTGGTGTTCTCCAGATCGAGGTTCCTTCTAAGGAAAAGTGATGAGTCCGTGAGCCCTTATGACATGGTGAGAGGATTGGTTCCTTCCATGGTCAGATGTAAGTGCTGTAGCCCTTCTGACATGCTGGAAGCATGAGCTTCACATGATCGGATATAAGTGCTGAATGCCATTCTATGGGAGAATGGAGGCACCTGATCAGTTGCCAGGAATACTTAGCTTAGTGCTGAGAGGCCATTCTATGAGAGAATGGAGGTACCTGGTCAGTTACTAGGAATACTCAGCTTAGTGCTGAGAGGCCATTCTATGGGAGAATGGAGGCACCTCGTTAATTACCAAGAATACTCAACTTAGTGCTGAGAGGCCATTCTCTGGGAGAATGGAGGAACCTATTTAGTTACCAGGAATATTTAGCTTAGTGCTGAGAGGCCATTCTCTAGGAGAATGAAGGCACCTGGTTAGTTACCAGGAATACTCAGCCTAGAGCTGAGAGCCCTTCTGATATGTATGCTGGATTAGTTCATCGTATGGTCAGATGTAAGTGCAGAGCCCTTCCATGGATGGTAGTAGTTGTGTCCTACCATGCCACTGGTTGTAAGTGATAGGCCTTTCCACAGATGATAGTAGATGTGTCTTATCATGCTGATGGTTCTAAGTGCTGGGCCTTTCCACAGATGATAGTAGGTGTGTCCTATCATGCTGATGGTTGTAAGTGATGGGCCTTTTCACAGATGATAGTAGATGTGTCCTATCATGCTGGTGAATGTAAGTGTTGGGCCTTTCTGACATGGTGGGGGATGTGTTCCTCCCATGGTCATATGTGAGTGTTGGACGTTTCTTTCTGACATGGTTCTTGGATGTGTTCCTCACATGGTCAAATGTAAGTGATGGGCGGGCCTTTCTGACATGGTTCATTCCATGGTCAGATATAAGTGTTGAATACATTGAAGACCTACCTAGAGGCTAGGCCTACAACCAACATGAAAAAGGGTTGGCTCTGTAGAACTCCTCGTTACAAGAAGAATGAAGAGATAACACCATTTGATTGAGATAGTAGAAGTAGTGATGATGATGATGATGATCCAGTGATGATCCAGATCAAGTAATGATCTAGACTTGATGATGATCCAGTCACGATCCAGATCAAGTAATGATCCAGACTTGATGATGATCTAGTGATGCTCTAGATCAAGTGATGATCCAGACTCGATGATGATCCAGTGATGATCTAGACTTTATGAAGATGACTTGACGATGAAGATGAATTGAATATGAATTTGACTTGAAGATGAAGATGAATTGAATATGAAGATGACTTGATGATGATCCAGATGATACAGAGAAGAAGACTTGTGCTGATAAATTGTTTCAAGAGAATACCTTCCTAGTTAAGAGGGAGTGTTGATGTATTTGTAACTTCGAAATGTATTCACTTGTATATCTTATGTATTGTACCCTGATGTTTATTTTGGGAAGTATCTATATTGTAATTGAGTCATGTCATGCCCCAATGTTTCGATCAGGAGATTCAATAATGTAAACAAGTCATTGAGGTTAACCCTCCATTGTAAGTCAAGGCAATAGTCCCCACAATTGTGTCATGGTTAACCCTCCTTGTTGATTGGAGGTCAAATTCCCCATAGTTGTGGGGCACTAGGGTTATTAGACTCTCCTAGAGATGTCGAACCTAGTAAGTAATTGTTAAATGGGGATGACATGTTGAAGTGGACATTAAGTGAACAAAATAATATAAATAGAGAGTGAGCCTCTCTATTTATCACACACACACTCACTCATTGGGGCACATGAGTGAGGGAGGAGGAGCTATCTTAAGTGAGAGAGAGAGAGAACAAGTTGTTGGAGATCATCTTTATGTTTTCAGTTTTTACTACTGCCATTGGTGCTCATTCTATCTCTGAGGAAGTTGCGGGGTTTTATCCTTTATGGTTTCCCCAAGGAAAAATATTTGTGTCTCTTATATCTTTTGTTTATTGCTGTGCATGTTATTCTCTTAGATAAGATCCTAAGATCATATTACTTAAATGATAAAAATATACCAACCCTTCCCCGCCACCCCTCACTCACATCACTCTTAATTCCCTAGTACCCAGACTATATACTATAAAATATTTGAGGAAACATAGTAAGAATCAAGCATAGAAAGTAGGAAAACAAAAACATAAAGGTAAAGTATATGTGTATAAATTATAGTTTTAGTTAACCAACATGTAGGTTATTCCCACTATTTTAAAGTTTGTGATAATAAACAACAAGTAATATACGACATAGAAAATGACATAAAACTGACAAACATGTAATTAACCCATGCATATAGGTAAATTATTTAAAGAGAATAAATCAACTCCATCTCAAAAAATGTTATCATTAAAAATTTGTTTTCATAATATGGTTCATAGTACAATATTTTTAGTGTTTCACTTTCTTTGTTTTCGAAATAACTTGACAAAGGAGTCTCCTTCTTTCCTTTTAGTTTCTATGGCCTTTGCATGTGTTATGGATGCCATGGTTGACTACTCATGACATGGAGGTTGCTGTAAGGGGGGAACTAGATCATCAGCTGTAATAAAAAAGAAATGTTAAATTGATATTATTTGTTATTGTTATTGCATGTATTTCATTAACAAAAAGAGCATTATAGTGTTGATATTTACGTGCTTCAGTAGTGAAGGCATATAGAATAGTTTCATATGCATCCATATGTCCGTCTTCATGTGTATACACATCCTCTATTTTCTTTGGAGTTAAAAACAACATATAAACATTTCTATTTGTAATACATACTAAATTTTTTAAAGTAGAACACTACCTTTAGTAGGTGGCAATGGACCCTCGCTAGGTTGTGTTCTAGTAACATGGAAAATTGTATCTCCATTGCTAGACTACTTAAAAAAACAAATGCATGACTTTATGGACGAAAATAATAATCAATAGACTATACAAGTAGTAAATTGTAAATAAAATTTGTTTATTTTATTTACCAGTGAGAAATATTGAGTGCTGCAAGATTGTCATTACCCCAATCTTTGTCTATGTTCAAGCACAACTTGATATATGTAATTATAGCTAAGCTTGAGATATTCCTTTGTTAGAGCTTCTTTGAAGAGGTCTCCCTACAATTTTTCATAATAACATGAATGTTGCTTCTTTTGTTCAATTAAATTAAAATTATTAACATTTTTTTAATGCAAATGAATTTTTTATACTTACAATTTGTGTGGCTAGTCTAAAGTAACCAACCGAGCCTAGTTTGCATTTCCCATGTTTATCTATTCTTCCACGAGTCACTTTATATGTGTCTGGATCCTATATTGAAAAGTTTAAAATACATAATTAGATGTCCCAATGATGAGGTAAAAGTAAAGATAAATCATCATATAGTTACACTATTAAAAGAGTCACATACCTTCCTATCATGGGCGGTGCCTTTACCTCTGTTTGGAGATTCTTCTCCTTTGCATATTCCGTTGGTTCCTTCTACTCTCTCTCTTGAATCATTGGGGGATTATCATACCTAGGGTTATTTTGTATATGAACCCTATATTTGTCCTGCACATATTTCAACTATGTTGTGACGTACCAAAATAGGGATAGCCTAAAACATGAACTCAAGATATATGAAATAATGCCTATGGTATGTTTCTACAACCCTGATATAAATTACGATAGTGTTATGGTCCACTTCTGGGTCCCAAGGTAGACACACTATCTCAAGGGGTCAATAGAGAGGCTAGAAATAAGGTTTCAGAAGGGTATGAGACTCCAGAAGTTAGGGAAGGGTTGTGTAAAGGTTTTCTACTTTCTATAATATTAGGTTCTATCATGGTAATTTCTGCAAAAAAATGCAGATGTCAATTTCGCTGTTTGGGACTCTGGGAGTGGAATTTAGCAGTTTGGGACTACGTAGTTTCCTTGTATTCAACTCGATTTTAACCATGCAAAACATGACTAAGTTTCCTATATGAATGTTGTATCTGGACCAAATTTCTATCTAGTTTCCATATCTCATCTCATATTTTCGATTGGATGAGAAGGGGTTACCTTTTTTGTCGAAATTCCAAAACTAGTCTGATTTGGTTAGTGAGAGAGAAAGGGTATGGAAGAAACAAGGAAATGGGAAGGATATGAAGGGTAGGAAGGGGTTTTATGTAGGGTATGGATATATGTGGATAGTGTAAATGTGCAAGAATACTAAGGAAGTGGCAGGGGTACGTTTGGGTGATTTGGGAGTGATATAGGGTAGCAAGTGTGAGGAGAGAGAGTGAGTGTTTCTAGCCTTCGAAATAGCACAACAGGATTATGATTTTCTATAAGAGTGGCATGTATAGGTAAATAAATATTTCAATGATTAGATTCAAGTATTATACAGGGGTATGGGAACACATTTTTCATTTAATTCCAAGAATTAGTAAGTTAGACATGAGATTGGGAACATTAAAATAAAAAGAGATGGAAGAGAAAATTTGGAGCTTCACTAGGTCAAGAATATACTACAAAACGTATTGGTACCATTTATGTTTTAGAATCACCTATCTCTAAAGTATACTCCAAGGTTACATGGGTACACCAACATATGTAGTCTAGATCATTTACTTAGATTTTGGACACAATAGGCAATAAAGAGACACACGAGGAACCAAATGGAGCTTCTTATTATTAAAAAGGGCTAGAGTGGTCCCTATATACCATTATGGCTATGTTAAGAGTAGCAATGGTAACGCAACATATAATATAGAGCATGAGAGAAATAATAGATAGAAGATGATAATGGAGCAAGTTCCTCTGCTCAATACAATGGGACCATGATGAAGCTCAAACCCAAATGCACTTGCATAAAAAAAAAAATGTGTGATTCTAGCCCAACAACTCCCACATATAGAGGTAGCAGGATTGTGAAAGCATAATATTACAAAAATCAATTGATAGGACCATCGTATAGATGTAGAATAGAACATTGATCATGAAGTACAACCAAAACCAAGCATCAATACTGGATCAATATAGAACAATGAGAAGAGAATAATTACCAACTCCACTTCACCAATTCCTTGGTTACTTAGATGCATAAGGTGGCCATAACCCAACTGTTCTCAACGGGAGCATCACCCAAGACTTTGGAAGCTAATGCTTTCCTCACATAACAAACAAATCCATAAGCATGCCTTTTCCATTTTCCTTTTCCTCTTTTATAGCTTGATATGTCTCCAATACCATGGGAAAATACCATGGGACAATGAAAACCATGTTCCAAAATCACCTTTAGCCAATACCATCGAACACTCCAAAACCATGCACTGAGTAATTACAATTCCACTATCTTCATAAATGTGCCACTTTTGACCCATATTAGTCATTAAATACCCAACTATTTTCATAATTTCCTCTTTTACTTAATTAAATGGGAAAGCATTCTTTAATTTACCCCCCATTTGAGTTAGGGGTCTCATGTGGAAAATTTATCCCATAATAATTATTTTTGATAACCTTAGGAAAATTTTACTTAGGTAATTTAATTATTTTTTCCACCATTTCCATTTTTATGAATTTTTACTAGGTGACCTTGGCCAATTTTCATTATGCCAAAATTGGGGACATGAAAGTCTTCCCCTCCCAATATTGATTGTCCTCGAGCAGTGAAAACATGGAATAAATTCAAAACCAAACTCCTTCTAACTCTGTGAGCCACAACTAAACCTCATATGACCGTGGGTCTTTGCATGGAAGTGAACATGTACATGTAACCAATGCATGCTCCTACAAACCAACTGAGAATACATCATCATCAAACATCGAAGGAAACAACCTTAGTGATGAGCCAAGGAACCTCCATGTAATCTTAGACTAGCATAGATCCCAATCCTAGGCTCTATCAAGCGTTGAGAGGGATCAAATCTTTGGAGGTGCAAACTTCTTTTTAAGTATTGCACTCAACTATCAGCTTTGTGACCAAAAGACACATCTTTTTATTTAAGGTCGACATATAATATTTAATAACGTTTATAATAACAATATGAACCATTCAATATTGTTTCTTATATAATATAAAAATAAAAAGCTTACAAAATATAATAATCCAAAAAAACATAATAAACATAATAATTAAACCAATCACACACATAATGATAAAGAGCTTTTATCTTAAAAACCTTTAAATAGACTTTAAGAACAATACAATAAGGCATTATTATAAGCCACTAAATATAAATACAATTGACAACTAAATATTATAGTCCCAAAAATCCATAAAAACTAACATATACATATATATTAAAGATAAGTAAAAATAAAAATAAATATTAATATTTAGGAAATATTAAAGTTAAATTAACGTTACTTTGAAAATGTTATATCTTTATAAATAATCCATCCCTTCATAAAAATGCATGAGCTAGCGCTCCTAAGTGAGATTCTCAAACCATGAAAATGTCAAGAGAGATTTATAAATAATAACGATGATCGCTGGTGCATTATTTAAATAATTGTGATCATCACTGCTTACATTTCTTAAACATAGTGGAATGCATTGCTTTAAAAATTTATTCATAAATACGTTGGCATCCCCAATAAGAAACAACAGCGACGACGAAAGCAATGAGCAGAGAATGCAGGTTATTATTGAGGTAACTTGAAGGTCGTATTATTATTTCATCATAAAATATTATTAATTAGTGTTTACCTTTGAAAAAATGAATCTCCTATGTTCTATTATCCAGTATAGTTTTCTGTAAGTTGGGTATAGTTATATAAGCCTGGTAGAGATATTAGAGGCAGATAAACATTACATTAGAAACACATTTGGGAGCGATTCAATAGAGCAGTGATTATGGAAGCATAAAATATTATTAATTAGTATTTACCTTCGAAAAAATGAATCTCCTATGTTCTATTATCGAGTATAGTTTTCTGTAAGTCGCGTATAGTTATAAAAGTCTGGTAGAGATATCAGAGGCAGATAAACATTACATTAGAAACACATTTGGGAGTGATTCAAGAGAGCAGTGATTATGGAAACCTGTGGAGAAGAAATGCAAGTGAAGCTGTTACATTCTCCCATACATCATAGATACATCATGATACAAAGATATGTCCTCATGGAATACAACAAGATCATCATGAAACATAGGGAGATACAACAATGTTTCATCATAAAAATATGCATGATTATCAATGTGGCTTATCCAATCAAGTATACCATCAAGTGCCAAATGTACACAAGAACCAAGTAACCAATTGGATCTACTCCAATGACATAGGTGAGGGTCCTATGTCCTATAATGCTGCAATAAAGAATATTATTATGAAGATGTATCATCATGTGTTCTCTCATCCAAGCCATGGATGAAGAGCCTCCATCAATCAAATAAAGACCCTCCAAGTGGCTCAAATAAGTGCATCCATGAATATAAGTGACATAAAAAATTAACAGTAGATGAAAATGTTTCTCGACAGGAAATGGTGCACACAACATAGGATCATCATGAAGGGTAGGAGTCTCATACTCCTCATGTGGCACCAACAGAAAAAAAAACCCTTCACCCAAAATTAATTAGGATAAAATTAAAAGAAGTAGTAGCGTAGGATGAAGTAGGATGAACCAACTCTTTACAATAATTATCCACCAAAGATGTGGATTAATCAACTCCATCAAGGAATGGTCCAATACGAAGGAGCTCATTTGACTCTTCAATGGAGATAGGACTCAATCCATGAGAGAACTCAGTTTCTCTCTTACAAGTGACATGTGCTTGGATCACATCAATATCATCCATAGTCTCCTCAAGAACATATGAAATAGAACATACCTCATGATCCACCATCTCATGAGGCTCCTCCATGTAATAACAAATGCAATCAACCATGTGACGGTAGGAGGAACAATGTGATTTGCAAACTTCTCATCAAGCTTCTCAATCTAAATCTTAGATTCTTGAAGTTCATATTGAGTAATCTTCAAATAATCTTGTGTTGTTTCCAACTCAATAGTGAGCCTTTCAAACTCTTTTGCATCCCTCAAATATGCACCATGATACAAATCCAAAAGCTCAAGAAAAACATCACTATAAGAAAGCAATTAGAAAAAAATAACTTTGATTGTAGACAATGCCTTTTGAATCTTCTTCATGGCTTCAATTGAAGGTGGCTCCTCCAATGAATAATTTTTCCAATAAGATTGTGACACTGAAGCATGCAAGTCATGGAGAACCTGTAAGGACTCCTTAATATTACTTAGCTCATTTTGAATTGCCTTTTAAAAGGAGAAGGATGAGAGTGAACCTCCTCAACATTTATCAATGGATCAACCTCATGAAACTCATGTGGTGATGGTGAGAATAATCCTGGAACCTGTAGGTTATGAGACCCATCAAGTAAGATATCCATGTCACCCACATAGAGTGATGAGAATCCATAATTAGATGTCTCCATGGAATATTGGCACCCACAAGTAGGTACCTCATCATGAGACCAATTAGTAGGTGTCTCATTATAACATCCATCAGTAGATGCTCTCAGATCCAAGTCCATAGTAGAATGTATCTCCGGATGATCTTCAATTGTCCTTGTCATCCCTGTTCAATCTAGCACAACATTCTTCCTCATGCACCACTTCCTAGGAACATGTGATTTTGTCTTATTGATGGTCTCTTTGGGATGTTTCTCTTCTTATTCTTCTTCTTATTCTTCCTTTGCTTGTCTAAATGAAGTACTAGGTGGCTCTTGGTTATTCTCCTTGGTTGTGGATGGATTTGGGAGCACAACGACATCCTTCTCATCAACTTTGGTTTCATTTGGTAGAAACCATCTAGGAAATTATTTGCACACCTTATCCACCATTTTCATATGTCAGAATTGCTTCACAATAAGATCTAGGAGCTAGAGCAATATTCGCAATCAATTTTTTTGACAAAATATGAAAGAGAACATCAAAATAGAATGAAATAGCACATATGAATGGTGCCAATAACTGATCTTTCTATTAGTGTAAAACTAGTATATGTTTGTGGTACATATTTATAATACAATGGGGAAAATTCGTGAGCCCTTGGAGGCCATGTGAATGCATACAAGTGTCAGGATAGTATTTGACCCCTAAACCCCCCCTAGGTTTACTAATAGGCTCCCAAAACTAACCAAACAATAAAAAATACATGTGTAAACATGTAAGGAGGAATAAATGCAGGAATAGAAGGCATGGGTGTACACATGTGTGAGTGGGTGAGTCTCTAGGAGCCAATAAATGACCAAAAAGACCATAAAAAAGCCACATTCACACACTAGCACCCTTAATCCTAACTTAGTACAAATTATACAAGATGATTTATTAAGGCCTTGGTAAGTAAGGAATGAGTCACCTTTTACAACAAAATTTTATTGGTCCATGTAACCAAGGTAAGGAGGGAAACCTCCTGGGAAAAACGTCCCCTAAAAAATGGACACGACAGAGACGATAAAAAAAATTCTTCAACAAGTCCTCTTCTTCACTTTAATGAGCTAAAAGAACAACTTCTTGGTGATTGACGTGGTGAAGATGTTGTGGATGCCAAGATCATGCATCAATGCATCAAAGTGTTGTAGAAAAAGATCATGTGGAGAGGCCCTTTGATGGTAATCATTTGATGATGGAGGAGCAACATAAGAAAGTATTTCAATGAAATAATACTATGATATATAATCATAATCAATCATGTAAAATATATCTCTGCAAACTCTTTCCCAAATAACATCAAAAGATTCAACAAAATTTGCCTCATGCGCAACTACCATATCATGAATAAAACCATGAATCTTCTTCCCAATTTGATGAAGAAACTTCATAACTCCATAAAAAATATCATGAGGCTCTCAAATATCAGAATATATGTCATATACAACAAAAAATATCAGAGGTATGGTGTCTCCATGAGCGAATGGGTCCATAGTGGGAGAAGAGTAAACAACTAGATCACATTATAGTTGAGTGAACCTAGAGGGTCTGGAGACTTGATATTTGAACCATGGGTGGTAAAATAAATTCCATACATATGTAACAACAGTCCCATGAATGAAAATGACATGCATTTCCAACCAATGAACATACACAGGTGACATAACATTGGAAACTAGGAAATTTTGAGATTTTCCAACTAGTGAACTTGAGGGTTGTCGGGTCTTTTGGTCATGAAATTATTGGGGAAAAGAGTCTCTGACTATCATAGGATGTATATAATCTTGTATATCACCTTCAAAATCAGAATGGGAAATATCTGATTGGATTGGGAAAGAGATTTCAGAAGACACATAAAAAACTGGTGAAAAATGACTAGTTTATGGAGGAATCTTTATTGAACTGGTTGGGGTTTATTCCAAGGAAGGGATGAAGGCTTCAGATTCTGGTATATCAGAAGGTAAATCAGAAATATATCCATCATAAACAGATATCTTAGAAATTATTTTCACCCATGCACTCAATGCATTCTCAAGCTTACCATTTTCTTACTTGTGCTCCCATCTTCTTGCAAATTTTGGAAGATCAATATGGTTCTCCTCAAGGAGCTTGGTCATGATGTCCATATTATTTCTGAATAAATATATTCAAATATGTGAACCTATGCAATAAACACATGTGGTTCTCTCTTTCTTGTTCTTCCTCCTCCTGTATCTTGAACTTGGATCAATAGAACTGGAGCTTTGTGTACTTGAATGCTTCTTCTCTTTCTCTCCTTGATTCAAATATTTCTTCTCTCCTTTGGATTGATTTGATACAACAAAAGAAATGGAATGATATTTTCTATATTTTATGGTACCCATTTGAAATATCTTGACCTACTCCTATGTCAAAGACTCCCCGAAGTCTGCTAGTACAGGCATCCTCCAATTTCTAGTTGCAATCTTGCTTGAGTGGAATGTCGAAACAAATACAGAATACTCAAGTCCTAGATTAGAAAGGATGGAAAATATAAGCTAATAATATTTCTTCTCTATGCCACACTATTTTATCTTAAGCACTAGTTCTTTAAACTCAGTGAAGAAGTCTTGGATAGTCTCATAGTGAACTGAAGTTAGTGGCATTAGCTCATTTTCGAGCTGATGGCCTCTCATCTCATCAGTCTTCCCAAATAATGACTCAAGATTGAGACAAAATTCATTGGGTGTTCCAATAATGTCTACATGATAGAGAATATTTCTCGAATTACTTAGACAAATAATACCAAATTCCTCGTCAAGTCTATTAAAGTACCTAACTTTCTCCACATCAGAGTTGGGATCGATTTCATGGTGAATCTATACAAGTGTTTCGACCTCAGCTGAATCACCATTTCATATTTCCATTCAAAATAGTTTAATGGGTCATCAATACTCAAGTATTCTCCATTCTACTTGCACATGCTATGACAATAATGATGTAGACCTTGCAACGAAAAATACTCATATTTTCTGGACATATGCCCTAAACAACAACTCAAACCTCTCTAGATTTGTTTGCAGCTACACAAGGATTTGATACATGTGATAATTGCTTCACAGTGAGATGTAGGAGCTAGAGCAATATTCAAAATCAAATTATTTGATAAAATATTAAAGAGAACAAAAAAAGAGAATGAAATAACACATATGAATGGTGCCAATGACTCATATTTCTATTCGTTTACATCTTGTATATTTCTATGGTACATATTTTTAATACATTGGGGAAAATTCATGAGCCCTTGGAGTCCATGTGAATGCATACAAGTGTCATGCTAGGATTTGACCCCTAAACCCCCCTAGGTTGGCTAGCATGCTACAAAACCTAACCAAACAATCACAAATACAGGTGTGAACATGTAAGGAGGAATAAATTCATGCATGCAAGGCATGGGTGTACACATGTGTGAGTGGGTGAGTCTCTAGGATCCAATAAATGACCAAAAAGACCACAAAACATTCACAATCACACACTATCACCCTTAGTCAAAGAAGAAGTGGCTTGTAATCAATGCATGCACTTGGAATGTTAGGATGATCAAACTAGAGTGCCTCAACTATTAGGACGATCAATGTGGAGTGCCTCAACTACGAGTTAATGAGATAGAAATAAGCTAATAGACTAATATTGATCAATATAAGCTAAGTAGGATCATATAAGTACATAAGTACTAGACAAATGAAAATTCCTCCTAGTTGTAATACCATGGTACTAAGGTAGATTAATGCTCTAGTAACATAATCCTCTCTTTTATTTGTCTAAAATAGGGGTAATTGAATAATATTTGGTTTCCTTTAGTGCAATACTCTCATAAAGATATATTCTTCTGAATATCCTCTCTTAATGCATGGTATGGAATGAGGTATCCAAAATTTTCCTTTGGCTTCACATTAGTATCAACAAATTGATCCCTTAAAGAGTAAGGAATCCTTGTTTAATTTGTCAAATCTTAGGATCTTTAGGCCTGAATGAATTCACTTGTGAAAGAAGGTTGAAAGAGGAAAAAAAGAATTCAATACATACTAATCAAATATTCATGGAAAAATTGAACACCAAGAGAAAATATCAACTAGCATAACTGTTGGCCACTCTATATACTCATTAATTACTTAAGAAGGAGACTGTTCAATATTTAATTGTCAACCCAGGAAAGTATTTTATTTCAAAGGAAATTAGCAAAATATATTCATAAACATTTTCTATAGTTAATAAATAAAATGAAAATCACTCAATTCTAATTACTGCTCAGCCAACCCAACTCCCTGTAAAAAACCAAAATACCATTACTCATCTAAGAATTGAAAAGAAAATCTATTTCCTATCATACTAATCTTAAGGTTTATGATCTAAGGAAAAATCCACTTAGAATTACTTTTGTATAAAATGGAAGTCTAATTTACCAAATTAGAAAGATCTCTACTCATTAATCAAACAAAAAATTCATTAAAGGAAAGGACTTATCTAATTAGGAAAACTCTAGAAATATAAATAGCACACATAACACAGGAGCTGAGTAAGTCTATAACAGCTTCTAACACACTTCTTCATAAAATGAAAGGTTAACTACTAGACGACTGTCACACCAAAGCACCTACATCAAGCCAAAGGAAAACCAAATAATGCAATCAATTAATAAATGCATTTGAAACTAGCCATAAAGACATATGAAACTAAAATTCCACACAAACAAAAATAAAATACTAAAGCATCTAAACTACCAGCAACTCTATTAGAAGGCAGGCCCTGGACTTCAAACAGAAATGTTGTCAAAAGATCACAAATTCTGCGACAGAGAAATACTAAGAATTGTCACTCTATTAAATTGATAAAAATTGCAGTTACAGTTATAATCACTCTGCTATATCTCTTACAATTTCTAAACCCTTGGCTCTCCCTGCTTGTGCATACTTATAAAAGAGTAAAACTATCATGTTTCATAATTTTCGGGCATCCATGAAGATATTTGATCTTTAGGCTGTTGAATCATTAAGACAGTTACAACTAACTCACCCTTGAATAAAATTAGCTTAGGAATAAATAGGATTTTACTTCGAGTTGTTCCAAGAACTGACATGCCTAGCAGAATGTGGAATATTCTTGGGGAGTTTTAGTTGCATCCATGAAGGAGTATCTGCGATTATTTCATCATTAATGTCTACCAAGCCATCGAGCATATAGAAGACACTAAGAAGGACTAAATTCAGGATATGACGAGATGTTGTAGTTGCGCCACTTGGTGATTCTAAATCCTTATTTCAAATCATTAACAGATCAACACAGATGCAAGGTGAAATTCATAATTGTAAGTAAAACCAAGCATAAAAATAAATAATAAATAATGATTTATATTGGACTTTCATGCTTGTTTGTATCAGAAAGATAAATATACAGCTGCAAAATGTAGACAAAAATAGGATGAAACAAAGTAGGGTCAGAAGGGGTGAATTTGGGACCCAACATCTCCCTGCATCTATCTGATTGGATGTACTCATGCAACAATTTGAACTAGTTTGAGTCTGAATCAGACTCAAGACTCCTATGAAATTTTTTGATGTTAAATGAGGGTTCTGATTCTTCTTCTAGTTGCAAAATCCCATTGCTCATGATTAGAGTACCCCAACAGGCTCTTTCAAGTTTGTTTGTCATCCTGTAGATTTCCTTGTATTCTCTATCTATCCACCAAATAATAGGGAATCTAAACCTTAGACCCAACCAATTTAGGCCATAGGACTCCATACATGTAACGTATCCATATACACTTGACAAGGAATATTCAAAATTTTCAAAGAAAAATGGGTCCTTTTCCCTTAGGGATACAGGGGAAAATTCCCATCTCTGATTGCTTCCTTGTAGAGCAATGTCCTACTGCCGAGAAATCATATCAACACAAGTAGAGATGACCTTCTATTGAAATAAATCCAACTGATTGAATTTATCTGGAAATGTAAGGTTTCTCTTGTTCCCAGCAATAAGAAACAGAGGGGCTCTATGTTCTCCACAAATCCATAGGGTGGAGTTGTCCTCATTTCTCCGAATCGTTTGTGAGGCCCTCAACCAACACAAATGACTAGTGGAAATCTAGGTAAATGATATCAAATGAATATCCCCAATATGGGGAACTGGATTAGCTTGAGTATCCATCAGGCATGCCTTGTCATGCAAATACAACTCACATAACAAATTTTCCTCATAGAATTCACTTTGGGTAAAAGTTTCCAAAAATTGAGAAGGTGTTACAACCTGCTAGGGTATTCCTTCCTTTAAATCCTTAATATAAAACATAATCATATGTTCAAATAGGAATATAGGGTAGGATGGGGAGGGGGCTCTACATCTCAATAAATCATGAGCTAAAGTGAACATCTATTCTTTATTCTTATCCATAGACTCATATTTCTTTATCTCCTTTAACTTCTCTCGCATCTCTTCCCATCAAATTTTCTGAAAGAATATCTCCGCATCCCATTGTTCCCTTAATTCTTGAATAATATTTTTGTGATCAGTAAGGGAAATCATACCTTCATCCAATTTTCTTGCATTGAACTTCCATTTACTTACCTCAATCTTTAAAAGTGATACCTCTTCTGTCTCCTGAAGTTTTGAAATCTCCACCCGTGTTGTTGCATCTTGTGTTGAACATAGAGAATATGGTCCATTGATTCCTCATCCTCAGTCTAAACTGTTGTTTCCTGTGTTTTAGCAGTTTCACCCTCAGTCTGAACTGCTATTTACTGTGTTTCTGCAGTTTTAGTTTGGAATGTTGTTTCAATAAATATTTTTAGAAACATTGGTTCTTGTGTGGCAGTGTCTGATTCTTTCAATTCCATCATAGAAGATTCAACAACCAAGTTTAAAGACACTAGTTCTTACATAGAAGTCTCATATTCTATTTCCATGTCTTTAGGCTGTTGGAATCCTTCCTGCATAATTTTTGTGTCATCCCAGTGCTTCTCCTTCACAATATATGTGTCATCCAACTACTGCTCCTGCACAATCTCTATGTCACCCGACTATTTCTCCTAGTTTGAAAGTGAATTGAATTCCCTGGAACTACTTCCAGAAGGAAGAAATTTAATATGTCTTGAGTGTTGATGTTGTAATGTCTGTCTAATTTTCTTTAAATTCCTCCTCAAGAATCAAATCTACTTCCAACCTTTTTTCTACTATTGGATCCTTATACAGTGTCTCATTTCTTCCTTGGCCCAAATGTGCCAATCTACAAGCTACTATTTCCATTTTATCAACCTTATATCCTGCCAATTTAAATAATACTCCACATTCAGGACATATAAGCTCTTCTTTTTCCTGGATAGAAAGTGGATCTTCAAATAGACTAGAAGCTTATTCCAAGGTTTCTAAGCCTCATGATGCTTTCTTTTTTCTTACCTCCTTCCACCTTTCCAATTCTTCCCTTAGTTCTCATGCATCTTCCTTCGAAAATTAATTTTCATATTGCAACATTTCTAACTAGTGCTGCACAGGTTCTTGGGTAATGGTGGCCACCATAGGTGAATTTTGCATTGGTTATTGTGTTTCAGTGGGTACCCTAGGTGTTAAGATGTGAATTTTGATGGTTTCCCTTTCTACTACCCAATAATCCCTGGCTCTTCTTCTTTTGGTTCTAGCAGGTTCTTGTGTAATAGTGGCAACCATTGGTAAACTATCTGCTGGTTCTTATGTCTTAGTGGGTAACATGGGAATTCCAGTACTTAGCACTTATGTTGTATGGGAAGCCCTAGTTCATCTTCTTCTGGATGATTCTCCCTGTGTTTCAGTAGATTCTTGTGTGACAGTGGAAGCCATTGGTAAAATACCCACTGGTTCTTGTGTTTTAGAGTGTAAATATGGAATTTCAACACTCACCACTTCTGCTTTCTAGGAATCCCTAGTTCTGCTTCTCCTAGATTATTCCCTCCCAACACTTGAACTTTTCCTCTTCAATTTTTAGTGTGAGAAGGGTAGAGACTTCTCCAATTCCTGCTAAATTTCCATGCTGCTCAATTACAGTTCCTTTTATCTCTGAGGAGGTTTTGATATTGACAACCTGAGGCCTTATTTCCTCCATTGCTGTAACCACTCCTTCATCTCTTGCCGCATTTGTAGATCGAAATTTTGATGTCACTACTTCTGTAGCTATTCCCCTTTCTATTTTTTCTGCTACTGCTCCTTCATTTTCTTCTATTGCTTCAACTATTCCCTCCATAGGGTTATCTGCTATTGCAGCTCCCCCTAAATTTTCCTCTTGTTCATCTTCACCTTCTTCCAATTCTTCATCCCTCCCCCTAGCTGAATCTAAGGATATCCGTTCGAGTTCTCTATTCCCATTGTGTGCTACTACAGGTGCCTGATGCACCGCAACTCGAATAAAATCTTCCCATGTTAAATTATTTTGGACCAAATGTGTTTTCACTAATAATTTAATCAACCCATGATTTTTGAGAGAAGTGAGTGGGTGTCTAGAGTTATTAGCATAATGTGCCATGTTTTGCAAGGTTTGTGATAGTTAAAATGGCATATTTATAAGTCTATGATGGTGTAATGTAGCTTTTTAGGAAGGTCTCTACTTGATTGCACGGTCTAGGTAATGTCTCCAGTGCTACTCCTCTAGCCCTTCTCGACACTTTCTCCCATTGTGATAGAAATTATTCAACTTCTCTCAAATTGTGCCTTTTCTTGAAAATCCAGTGTTCTCTAGTCCGAGTAAGTCCTGTGACCTATGCTACGATTTATCCTAATGCATCTACCCTCAATCCTATTATTTCTAAGTATTCTCTAGTCAGGTTCATAGTGCAGTAGATTTTTTTTTTCCTCCTAGAATCCTTTCAATCTATGGAAATAAACAATCCATTAAGCTTCATGAAAAATGTCATAGACCTCTATGTTTGCAAACGGAGCAACTATATTGCTAGTTTCATAGCTGATTGGAGGACCCATAATGCATCCTCTTTACTGGTTGTGATAGGCAAGTATAGTAATCGACAAAATTAGTAGTTCAAGCTGCAGTAGTTGAACACAATCACCAGATAGTAGGGGATCGTATGGGTGTTTGGAAGTTTTTGGAAAAATTAGAAACATGATGTATTATAGATTATTGGAGATAGGGTGACGATTGTCTAAAAGTACCATTGGGATGATTTGAAAGTAATATTAACTAATTATGGAGTACTGTCAAGAGTTGAAAATTGTATAATCATTATTCTTACATCATTTCATACTTGATTATTATTACAATCAAAATCCATATGTGATCATTGTTACTCGAGCTATCGATTCCCCAGTATGATTTGAACTTTTGAAGCCAAACATACACGAGGGAGATTATTTCACACGTGTAAATGAGGATAAATATACCATCAATCATTAATTAGGCGAGGCATGTTCATATCATCATTGATTTCTCGAACACGTAGACAGAGTGTAAAATATCTCATCATGAAACAATGATATTCAGTTGGAAACCCACCCCAAATGTGATATATTTTCCGTGAGATTTTCAGCAACAATACCGACAAAAAAGTTTACAAAAAAATAGCAGATTTGCAGCACAGAATAGCCAAATTTGATGGAACGGTAGTGGATTTGCAGTTGACAATGGTCAAAGATAGTGGAAAAATGAGTAGAGTTGTTGTAGTGGAATTCAGCTAAACACAAGAGAAAAATTAGTAGAGTTGCAGCGGGATTCAGTCAAAAACAGCGGAAAAATTAGCGGTGTTGTAGTGAAGTTTGGCCTAAAAAAATGAAAAAATTAGTGGAGTTCGAGCGGAGTCTGGCAAAAAATAGCAGTTTTGCAATGGAGTTTGGCAAAAAACAATGGAAAAATTAGCACAGTTGCAGTGGAGTCCGACCAAAAATAGTGAAGTTGCAACGGGATTTGGCCAAAAATAGTGGAGTTGTAGCAGGTCAAAATTAAGCATTTAATGGAATTTCCGCTATAAAAAAAATTTGGTAGGGCTTGGTGAAAATATGAGAAAGGATAAATTTCCCGTCAAATATATGCAATATTATCCATAAATTCTTTTAAGGATTCGTATCAATGAAGAAGGATCGTCCATGATCTGTAGTTGCTTGGCCCATTAAAACTGCTTCTGCCTGAACATTCTCATGAATACATGTTCACAACTCTCAAAAAACACACTCGATCATAGCTAAAAAAAATAAAGAGAAGACATATCGAAAATAGAACAATTTTATTTATATATAGATTTTGTGGAATTTGCAACATACTTAAGAATTTTTAGAAGTAGGGGAACAACCCTGCTCTTGTACCAATTGACAGTATGGATTAGCCGCAGCATGTGAGATAAATGCATCCTTTGATATAGGTTTATGATAAAGTTGTAATCGATGAACATTTGCAAATAGAGGTGTATTATTTTCATCAATGGTGGTCAAACGAATGGTTCTATTGTCAAATACCTTATCTATCTTGTAAGGTCCTAGCCATCTCGTGCCTAGTTTTCCTTTAAAATCCCTTTTAAACTATGAATCATACAGTAAGTCACAATCTCCTTCACATAATATATTGTTCTTTATAAATCTATCATGCCATTTGGAGCTCTTCTGTTGAATTATAGTTGTATGATTTACAGTAGCGATGCACTTTTCATCTAGTTGATTTAGTTGATTCAGCTGGTTCTTCTAAGCCTCTGTTAAATCTAGGTTTTCCTCTATGGTTGTTCTCAAAGTTTTAATTTCAATTTCAATAAGAAAAACAACACTCTTAACGTACACTAGTTCATATGGGGAGAATCATGTGGTGTTGCGTCATGTTGCATGATAGGCCCATAATGCTTTTAGAAGCCTATCAACCCAATCCTTGCAATGAATGTTCACTATTTTTGTGAGGATTGAATCGATCACCTTGTTTGTTCTTTCCACTTGACCATTGTGCCGTGGATTATATGGAGAGGTTAGTCGATGTTGAATACGATACTTTTGAAACATGGCCTCCTTTTTTTGGGACCCAAACTGTGGTCCTCCATTTGTCACAATTTCCCTAGGTACTCCAAAGTGGGTGATATCTTTGCATATAAACATCCTATTACAACTTGATCATTGGCCTTTACCAAGGCCACAAATTCTACCCACTTGGTCATATAGTCAGTGAAAACCATAATGTAAACTTTCTATCTTGATGGAGGGTTGATATGCCCTACAAAATCTAGGGCGCATCTATGAAAGGGTTCAACCACCAACTTTGGGTAAAGTGGTATTTCATCTAATCTATTTTGTTGGCCCACTCTCTGGAATTTGTCACAGGACTGAACATATTTTCTCACATATTGAAATATAGTTGGCCAAAAATAGCCCATACTTAATGCTTTATGGCCTTTCCTTTTATCGGGAAAATGCCCCCCACAGGGCTCATCATGGCAGGCCTTCAAAATACTGTGGATTTCATCCTCTCTCATTCATCGTCTGATTTCCAAATCACGTCCTATGTAAAATAGGTGGACTTCAATCCATCACTACCTCACACTTTGCTTTATAATTCTCCACTTTTCTCATTTGGATAAGTGCGATGGAAGTTTACCTGCAACCAAATAATTGGCAATATTAGGATACCATGGGGAAAGGTTGAAACTGCAAATAAATTCTCATCATGAAAGGAATATTCAATTGATATACCATCATCGGTATTAGTCATCCAAGAAAGGAAATATGCAACTACGTTCTCCTTCCCTGGTCTTTCAACAATACTGATGTCAAATTCCCGGAGTAACAACAACCACCTCTTTTGTCTAGCATTAGTAATGGATTTGTTCATCAAATATCTAATAGCTGAGTGGTCAGTATGTACAAATGTAGAGTATACAATAATGCAATTTCTAAATTTATTGATTGCATAAACGATATCAAGGAATTATTTCTCTATTACTATGGAGTTTAGTTCAACAGGAGCCAGATTCTTACTAACATAGTAGATAGCGTATGAGTTGTGAACTTCCTGCTGTCCCAGAACTTCTCCAATGGATGTGTCTGAAGCATTAGAATAAATATGAAGAATAAGGGCCCAATTAGGCTCCCTCAATATGGGTGTTGTAGATATCCTTTGTTTTAGTTTTGAAAATAGTTCATAGCATGCATCTGTCCACACAATTAGGCATCTTTCATTAATAAAGTAAATAAGGGAGATGCCAATTTGGAAAAAAATTCTATAAATATCCTATAATAACCGGCATTACCAAGAAAAATTCTTACCTCTTTCTACGACCCAAGGACATGAATATTTGATATTAACTTTATCTTGGATGGATCTACCTGAATACCCACAACAGAGATAAAATGTCCCAAAACCACAAGAGTCACTCATCATCGTGTGGAATTTTTTGGTGCTCAGGGATAGGTGTGTTTGTTAACAGCATTTCAGAACTTTATCCAAGTTTGCTATTGCTTAATCAAAACTATTTACATGAGGAGTGAAGTCATCCATAAATACTTCCATGCAATTGTTCACCATTTCAGAGAAATTTCCATCTACAACTCACTGAAATGTGGTCAATGCATTACACAACCCAAAAGGAAGCACCATGTATGAGAAGGTTCCCTAAGGACAGGTGAATGTGGTTTTATCCTGATCTTTAGGGGAAATTTGGATTTTGTTATACCCACTGAAACCATCCAAGAAAGAAAATAACCATTTTCCTGACAGGGTGTCCAGAACCTGATCAATGAAAGGTAAAGGGAAATGGTATTTTTGTGTTGCTTTGTTGAGTTCCCTGTAATATACATAGACTCACCACTTCCCATTATTTTTAGGTATGATCACAAGTGGGGAGACCCACTCGTTGTCTGAAATTGGGTAAATGAAACCTTCCTCTAAAAGTTTTTGGATTTCCTCCTTCACAATATCTCTCATGTTTGGGTTCATTCTGTTCTGAGGTTGTCATATAGGATTTGAATCATTTTTAATGTAAATATGATGGGTGCACAGTGCTGAGGGAATTCCCCTCATATCTGTGTACTCCCATGCAAAATCCCCCTTATGTTGTTTCAGCAGTGTAACGAGGCATCCAGTTCATCAGCCTTGATATTAGGGTTGATATTCAATGTTTTACCTAAGTCAACTTCTACTTAAACACTCTTGAAATTATCAATTACTGGAATCAATTCGGTATTACTAACTAAGGATTCTTCTGTGAGTTCCTATTGTTCTTGTTCATTTAGTGTCCTATCCAGGATCTGATATGCTCTTTTAGTGACAGATGCAGGTTCGCTAATAAAATTACAAATGGTATCATCTTCAATTTCTGTCTTAAATGTAAAGGCCCTCCCAGTTGTTAATAAAGGATGAATATATTCTTGTTCCTCTAAATCCATCCACAATGGAATTTCAACATCTAGGCTTGGTTTAGCTAAAGGATATAAATTCATATTTTTAATGGTACTTCCATCAGAAATTGTCATGGACCCTTATCTATAACTGATGTATGCATCTGTTGTAGCTAGCCAATGTATTCCCAAGATCGATGGGTGTCCCCCAACTATGATTTAGGCTGTAAAAGAAAAAATTCTACAGTGTACTCCCATGAATCAACTGAGATTGCTAGGTCATCCACAACTCCTTCTAGTTTAATAGTAGATATTTCAATCATTTCAAGTATGGTTGGGGTAGGCCTGAGATTAGCGAGTCCTAGTTGTTTTAAGGTTTCAATAGTCATAACATTTATTGACGTGCCTAATTCGACCAAAATATTAGAGATTTGATTATTCCCAATACATATTGTGACAGTGGGGTTACCAAGATAAGTGTATTTTTCCAATGGGACTTTTCCCATCATTAGTTTAGATAACTTTCCTACCAGATGCATGTAGGGGGATCTCTTGGTTTCCTTCCTAGTTTTTTTACAACCAGGTCACTAATAGTTTTGGCATAAATAGGTATGTTGCGTAGGGCTTGTAGTAGTGAAATTATTACATAAATATTTTTCAATTCTCTTAGGAGGTTGAAACTTGGTTGTTCCACGACATTTTTCAAGGTCAATCGTTTAGGGTTTTTTTGAAGACTGTGTAAGTTTCATTTTGGTACGTGTCTCTGCAAGTGTTTCAGTTGCTATTTTGTCATGTATCTCAATCGACGTTTTAGCATCCTCAATGATGGGAATCGTTGAACTGAATGAATTTCCAAATGGTGGGTTCATTCGTTCATTGGTCATAGTAGATGGAACATCCTCAATGACTATCGGTTCCACCACCCTCCTTGATCATAGGTGTAAATTATTGCAAGGGAGAGGGGAAATGGAGTAAGCTGGCATGCTGGAAATTTTGAATTGTTGCACCGCCTTATTGTTGGAATTGGGACTAGTTTGAGTAGGAAATTGATGGTAGAGTAGTGCACCCATTTGTGTAGCGTTATTTGGGAGTTGCAGTTGAGGATTTTGATCCTGCAAATAGGATGGTTGGTTACTGTAGCTGGGAAAAAACCCTCTCTATGTTCTAATGCACCTCCCTTCCATGAAAGGGACAGAAGGGTAGAGTTCACAATGAAAGAGTTAGCTTCAAACAAATTATTAGTAAAAAAAATGAATAAATAAAAACAATCTATAAAACTAAACAAAAAACAATGAGACTGTTATACCTTTCGATTTACTTGAAATTGGGCCACCATTCCCTAACTTAGAATGATACCTCTTCTCCACAGGTTTGTTAGTATGGAGGGTGACTCAACACAAAAAAATGAGAGCAAGTGGGGAAAATGGAATGTTTGGTGACTTGGGATGAGTATTTTGAGAATGATGGCCTCTCAAAGTACTCATGCAAGTATAATAACGACGAAAGGAATATGTCATGTTGTGATGGGGACCTTCACCCTTTATTTATATTTTTTCTGTCCTTTTCTCTCATTTAGGGTTTTGGACCCTAATTAGGTTTTTAGTACCTACTTAGGGTTTTAAGCCCCTATTTGTTGTTTTTTATCCCTTTTGTGGTTTTTATCCCCTTTGTGAGATTTTTAGCTCTTTGTGGGTTTTTAGGCCGTTTTTAATATTTTTGAGCTTTTTAGAGAAAATAAGTTTAAAAAATTGGCATGGAGGTCAAAAGATGAGGGAAAAAGATTAGGCAATGGATGTCCATATGTGGTGTAGGACGTGTAGAGATGGTTGAGCAATTTTTTGCGTTAACATATTTACCCCTGATGTGTGAGGGAAGGAGCTCATCGTATGGTCGAAAGAGATCATAGGATTTTGGGGATAGTGGAGAGACCTGCGACGAAGCGGTGCCTCCTCATTAGTGACACGGTGGATTTTGGTTTTGTATTAATGTTTGTTCCCATCAATGGGTGAGATACAAATAATAAGAGACATGTATATGAATGAGGCAGCCATACCCATGCTTGTAACAATGTCAAAAGAATAAATAATGGGCCCAAGGCTCAAACATTTCAAGAGACAATACTATATAATTGTGGTTACATAATGATAGCCTCAATGAGAGACTGAATACAATACTCAATATGAAGAATTGATACATCAGACCCATGGCATTCTCATGGAATGTGATATCTTCATAAATGATGACTTGTAGGATCTGGAAGTTTATATCACTGTAGGGACTCACTAACGGATATCACGAGTCTTTGTAGTGCAATATATTGCATCAATAATGAATCTATATAGAAGCACTACTTTGGGGGATTTTGCTAGTGAAATACGACTAGCTATAAGATAGTGTAAATTAGCTACTATTAGTCATCGACTCAAAAATAGTCGTTTATAGCCTGATTTTAGTCATTTTTTAGTCATTAATTTCTCATTTTGTACTAGTGTTTGTGACCTTTGCGACCCCTTTGTCTCCTCTAGGTGATTGATGTGTCCTCCTTGACCTTACCCTATGTGTCCTATGTTGTCTCACAACACCTATGTGTACTCTTCTCTCCTCTCCTCTCTCATGTTTCCTTTAACTTCACAACCCCTTTGTCTCCTCTCCTCTGTGTTCTCCTTTTTTGTCCTCTCCTATCCCCTGTGTGCTCCTTTTCATTTTCTCCTTTTGCTCTACCTTCAGCTGCTTGCTTTCATCGTCCTTTGTGTCCTCTTCTCTTTCTCTACCTTCAAGAACTAAGCATGGGATGGAGATAAAACAAAACTACTAAGAATGAAATAGAAATCGATTGAAAGGGGGTTATTCCATGGACCAACATCATTAACCTTCCACCCAACCAATTAACACTACATCAGATGGAAAGGGGATTATTCCATGGACCTCCTAATCCATTGCAACGCTAAAATTGTTATATTTCCATTGTAAACCAAGTGAAAAATCCCATACTTTATTCACGATCATGTCCTACCAAGGTTATTCACGATGGAGTCCCATGGTCTTGAAACAAAAAAAAATGGCATGTCCTCCAAGTCAAGTTCAAATGTGTGTGATGTGGGTTTGCTATTGGTCTTGTAGAATTGATGAAATCATTTAATTCCTATGGGTGGGTAAAAAAATTAGGGAATAATAATGAATTTCTCACCACCACTATTTTTACAAACTTTTCCATATTGTATATTACACACCTTGTTAGCCATTGCATTAGAATTCATCTTTAACCCTTAAATAATATGGAGAATTTCTACTCTTTAGATACTTTCTATAAAAAAAATTATTTGATAAATAAACCTAATCACATGTTTGTATTTAGGTATGGTTCTAGGGAGCATATGGCATATGACCACCATAGAATGAACAACCACAATCATCATTTTTTTCCTTGACTCTTCATTATCAATATTCTTTTTCATTATGCTAAATCTTTGACTTGGTTATTTGAGTTTCTCTAATTCCCCAAGAAAACAAAGTTCCTTAATTTCATCTAGATTCTATAATGAACTTCCCCTTACACATTCCCACCCCTTGATTTCCTTACAAGGAATTTCCAAAGAAAATAATGTGATGTTTTCTACTTTATATCCATACTAGCGTGGTTAATTTTGTTATATATTAGTTACCAATTGTTGGTTTTCTTTGATTTTCCACCTTGAAAACACTATTGGGATAATTTTTATATTTATTTAGGTCCTTGTGCTATAACCTTTATTCAAATTATAGTTTATCCATTAACTAAAGGTTATAACAATTGACCTTAAAATTTACCATTCAAATTTTTCTCAATCTCATGCATATCAACTCCATATCAAGAAAGGGGTTGGTGTTTCTATAGCTAGTCTTTGTCTGATACAAATGAGATAATGGGTATATATATCACTGAGGGTTACTTACTCTATCCCAAGAGATCCAACTTGAGGCCTAAATTGGGTTCTAATATTCCTCGTCATAGTTCTTAGCAGCCAAGAACATATCGAGGAACAATAGTACTTTTTTGGGACTTTTGGTGGGATGGTATCATAGTGATGTCACCAACTTATAATGAAGAATTGTAACCTTTTACAAGATATATAAAAAAGGATTGTATTATTGTATTCACTCCTTCCTCAAACTAGGAATATATTGGAGTTTACAGAGAGGGGATCTCTTAAAGAAAGAGTGATGGCTCCTTCCTTTAGGGGATCTATTTTGAGGGTGGGGAAAGTAGATTGTAAGGACACAGAATTGTCGCTCTTTCCTGAAGCATGCATGTTTTGTATTTTTGGGAATTTAGTATATCATATATGATTTTAATGAATGGGGAAAATGTAGAAAGAGGGTTTGGCCCTTTGAAGAAAGAGGGGGATCATCAGATAAAGAGCACATGTCCTTTCCTGATCCCTTCCATGAAAATCCATAATTCACAAATAGAAAGAAATTTCTAGATAGATATGTTACTAATATATTATCATTATAAATATTACCAATCTTTATATTCCAAATGTACCTTTTTATAAAGGAGTTTTCATTCCTTCCTCAAAGTAACATAGCTTGGGCTTGTGGACCACATCTGAATTATATCATTAGGAATTGATCACTCTGTATACAACATAACCTTTTTTAGTGAACATCCATATGGGTATGGACCCTTTGAGAAAATAATATTTGATTGTTCTCATATTGAACACTTTCCATAGAACAAAACAAAGGACACTCTAATGTGGGAGAGATACATCCTTCCCTAATGGATTTATTTTGAGGAATCACCATATTTGACTCCTTCAAGATCACTCTTTATTCAATGATCCATTATCAGAAAACAATAGTACAGTACATGTTCTAGAAATATCACCCATCCTTTCCTGATCCCTTACAAGGGAATTCATAATTCATAGATATAAATAAATTTTTATATAGATATGTTACTAATGTATTATCATTATAAATGTTACTAAGCTTTCTAGTCCAAGATACCCTTTTAGGAAGTACCGATCACTCCTTCCTCAAAGAGTCCTACCTTAGGGTTGTGTACCACATGTGACTTGTATGATTAGAAATTAATCACTCCTTATATGATCTAACATTTCACAATAAAATTCCTAATGGGACCCTTGTTTACTTGTCCTCATATTGATCGCTTTTGACATAAAACAACAAATTCCACTTTGACGAGGGAGAGGTACTTCCTTATCTAATGGATTTATTATGGGGAACCACCATTTTTGAACCCTTAAAGAAGGAACAATCTATATTTATCCATAAATCAATAATAATAATAAAAACATTATATTACACATTCAAATAAGAGTGCACATCCTTTCCTAATCCCTTCTAAGAGAATTTATAATTCACATATAAAAAGAAATTTTTAGATAGAGATCTTAATAATATATTATCATTATAAATGTTATGAAGCTTTCTAGTCCAATTGACTCTTTTAGGAGGGAATAATCATTGCTTTCTCAAAGAGACATATCTTAGGGCTGTGGACCACTTGTGACTTGTATCATTAGGAATTAGATTCTCCTTATATTATCTAACCTTTTTCAATGAATGTCCATATGGGACCTGTTAGTGCCAGAAATTGTTCTTAGACTACTAAAGAACAAGCCAACACAATCTCATAAAACAAAATTATGTAAAACAGGTTTTTTAGGGTTTTGGTTGTGCAATTTGTAAACAACAGGGTAAAAACTTCACAAGGCTAAGACAAACACTAAATCATGCAATAATGAAGGACTGAGATGCATAATATATGAAACATAAACCAGAAAAAATAAGCACAACATTGAATTTCATCCACAGTTAACAAGCATTTCATGAATAATAACCTCAAACAAGAAATGAATATATCAACTGAGTGATTAAACCAATCAGAAATGAAATCAACAGATAAGATAAACATGGCTTATAGTTTGTATATATACCATAATCAGTAATTCAAAATACATAAGAGTTTCTGACACTTAGCTCTATAAATAGTAGCTTGATGGCCTCCCCTTGTACAAAAAATTCAAACCCGCAGTCTTTCTTCAGTCTTACTTTTATCTTAGTTACCCAAAAATAGTTACATAACTAAAAAAACTGCTTTTTAGGTCATACTACCGAATTAATCAATAAAAATAGAGTCATACATATTAAACTAACTTTTTCAAAGACTAACTAATAACCACTATTTTAAAGCATTTTACAAATCTTTAGCAACCTTTGCCAAAAGAGTTATCCCTTCCAAAGCTTGAGTCTTCTTTCTTGTTTTCTGATGATCAGCTTGCAGGTCTTTGACTCTTTTTGAAAGCTCATGATTTTGCTGTGTTAGGTCTTGAATAGTTTGCTTCAATTCTGCATACAGACTTTGTGTCTGTCTTTTCCTTTTCAAAGCTTCCTTAAAAACTGCAATTAACTATTGATAATGGCTATTTACTTCCTCTAAATCCTCTCTCAATCTTCTATTAGCAGCTATTAACCCCTCATTTGTTTCATGCAGGTAATCTATCTAATATTTGTATTGTTTAATACTTCTCTGCAAACTCTCATTCTCTGAATCAATGCACTTCCCTTCTGAAACTAGATGCATTTCTTCTGGCATCCAAGGGATCTTCAATTTCTTAAAAATATATTCATCCTCCTCTAGTTGCTCTGTCATAGCTAGAGGAACCCTTGGAGATTCATTAACTTCAAAAATACATTGGGCTGATGGTTCTGTAACCTTTTCTTTTTCTGCACATAAACTTGTTATGACTGAATGCTGCTTCTTTAAATCATCTTGATGATGGTCTAAGACTACTTTCTTTCAAACTTCCTTAAATATTTCTGAAATTTTGGTTTCAGTGAAGGATAACTTATCTTCTGAAATAATTTGTTTCTTACCCTTCATCTCCTTTACATTTAAATATTCATTCTCTTCTAACTCTTCTTGGGATGAAGAGTCTTCTATCACTATAATTTTATTCTGAGCTAATTTAGGGTTTAGCAATTTTTTCATATTTAATCTGATTTTATTCTTGGGTCTGGTCTTAGGCCTCCAACCTGCCCCAATCTCCCCTAGCATGCTCAAAGTTTTTCCTTGATGTTTGATAGAGGCTAGCTGAACTACCTTTCTTTTTATCCCTCGTGACATTACCCCTTCTTCATACTGTTTTTGTAAATCTTGTTTAGTGTCAACTCTAGCTTCATCAAACAATGGATTTTCCTTATCTTTTGACTGTACTCCCATAGGGACTTGTTCCTGTTCTATCAAACTTTCATTTACTTCTTGGTTTACTTCTTCATGAAAACTATCTTCTACATGCTCCAAATCCTTCATTTCTCCCTTTGATATTTCATCTTCCTCAATATTAGTCTTTTGTTCACCTTCAACATTTTCATCCTTTTGGGTCACAGACTTTCCTAGTACACTATCTTCTTCTATCTCGACTATGAACTTTTTCTTCAATTTCTTGACTAAATTATGTCCTTTATTCATCTTCTTTTTCTGAGCTTAGTCTTCTTTATCAGACTGAAACGCAGACCAGAGTAGAAAATAATACCATTTTTTCCTTATTTTGGAGCATAGTACTTATAATTAGCTTTATTAAACCATGATGAAATATAGACTATTTAGTATGGTCTTGATACTCCTTTACCCTGCTGGACATCTTTTGCAGACTTTTAAGAAAAAATAAAGGAAGGTTCATCCTTGCTTCATGATTAAGATGCTACAAAAACCTAAAATTATACTTAAATACAAATTCATATCTTCCTTCACAAGTTACATAACTTTGTAGAATTTTTATTGGTTCTCTCCACTCTGGTTTGAATTTATGGATATGCACTCCTTTACCCCAGTATGCAACAACATTTGGAAGCAAGTAATTCTATGAATCAAAGGTAAAAGGTACCTTCTTGAACCAATATTCACCTTCATCAGGGATCCTTGTAGCCTCTGCTATTAGTTCTCTGGTCAGCTCAATCTTTAGGGTGTCAAAGGTAACAATATATTTATCTAATCCCCGAGCAAACTTATATGAAACCTCTGTGTGATGTGCATCAATATTCTCAAAATAGTTTAAACATCTTGTTTCTGAAAATAACCTTGCACAATTAGGGAAATATTGAACCCAAGACATATCTAAGGGTTGAGCTATGTTTGTTTTCCCACTCCTCTTCATTCTGGATAATTGAACTTAAAAATTGCTTCCTTCAGTCAAGAACTTAACTCTATTCAAACCTTGGCAATTTTAAACAATCAATCATATGTTGAGAAAACTAAACCCTTGAGATGAATTGAGTATGTATCAAATTGATAGTCTTTTAACTCTATTGATAGAGAAAATTCAACATTGACCAAAAATTTAGTTTCTATACTAGCATCCTTAGTTATTCTCCATAACTAAACTTCTGTCAATGTGAACTCGAACACATGGAATATGATAGTAATTCGCCTCATACCTGTCTGAATAATGGATTTAGTTGTTGGAAATATGCTTTCCTGTCTTCCCAAGTGTCCAATTTGATTCTTAAGTCTTTCTCTGACCGCCATGGCAGTGCTAAACAGTTACCCTGCAAAGCCATAATATGTTGACCTTCTTCAATCTTCAATCACAAACTACCAGAAATTTTCTACGAATTCTATGGTATTTATGCATTTCAAGAGATGCGTAACTAATGGCAAATTTTCCTTATCATGCATAATTATTAATTTTCCACTACTCTGTATCTTATAACTTCCAAACCACTGCAACTCACCCAAATGATTCCTTACCTGAACTCATAACACTTGTCACAATGATTAGTTTGGCTGAAAAAACACGTATCAAACTCATTGACAGGCGTGAAAGACCTCTCCTATGTGCGAATTTTGAAAATTTCGAGCCAAAATCATGATTTTTCAGATTGCACGATTTTCTTGTAGTGCGCGTGTTTACCTTTTCTGAGTTTGCACTACAAGAATACCTATTTTAATAATTTTCAAAACGACACTCACAACAAAGGGTTAAACTATGGTTAAATGGCTTTAAATAAAACCTGATGATATTTTTTAGAACCTTTAAGTCATTTAAACATCCTACAAGCCCCTAAAAACTATAAATTTCACTAAATAAAACCAAAATTGGAAAAACCTATGAAGTCAATTATAAATATAAGCATAAAATCAAAGAAAAATTTAAAGGAACCTAGGTCAAAACTTTAAAACAATAAGAAAAATCATATTTTTAAGGCAAGCAAATGGTTCAAAAATAGAAAACAAAAATAGGCTATAACAGGACCCTTTGAGAAAATATTATTTTCTCTTTCTCATATTAATCACTTTCCACAAAAAAATAAAGGACACTCTCACGAGGAAGAGGCATCTCCTTTTTTGTTGGATTTTTTTGGGGAACCACCATATTTAAACCCTTTAAGAAGGAAAGAAACATGTTCCTTCATCAATCCATTAATAGAAAACAACAAAAGAGTACACCTTCAAGAAGGAATAGTTATGTCTTCTTTGATGGATATTTTCATAGAAAACCACCACATTTGATCTATTTTAGTAAGTATTGGTCACTCTTTATCTAATCAAAACTTTTTTCAATAAATGCCCTTATGGGACCCTTTGAGAGTATTTTTCATGCATTCTCATATTGGTCACTTCACAAAGAAAAAATGGGGGACACAATGATGCGGTTCGGGAGAGGTGCCTCCTTATCTTATGGATCACTTCTGGGGAACCACCATATTCAACCTGTTACAAATAAAAAATCCCTATGGATTGGGGTGGACCAAAATAGACAGTATGGCACCAAAAATCAATCCATTCTCTAGTATTCTAGATACATAAAATAAAATAAAAACTAAGTGATAAGAACCGTACCTCAAATGGAAGTTCAAATAATATAATCCCTATTGAGATCTCGATCAAAACTTGTCCCTACACTTCTTCCTCAACAACAAATATATCTACAAGCATTATATATAAAGTGTTAGTGTCTAATCTATCATATTCAATTTAAACATGTATACAAAGTAATTACATCCATGGATACAAATATTCATAATTACACATGAAATTGGACGAGAAATGGATATTTCTATTAATGTAAACATAGATACAGATGACAACCTTTTTCGGCACATCATTGAAACTGAGAAACTGAGTCCCTACATCTGGGCCTCCACCACTTCAATCCTCCATGCAATGGAAAACTCACAAAGATAAAGGAAAGCTTAGGAAAGAGAACTAATGGCTTCCTCAAGGACAAAGGGATGTAGACTCAAGCATACAAGAATCAGGAAAAATTTCACTATAATATCTTTACTGTCGAAAATTCTCCTCCTCCAATGCTTCACAATAGCTCAATATATAGCCCCTCAATGGGAAGTAAAGGGTCGAATTGGAGCGTTTCCTCGCATATGGAAGGCAAAGGATCAAGTCATTTGTTAATTAATGGGGAAAAATACAAATATTTTTTAATTTTTTATCATAAAAGCTAATGAATATGGGTGACAATGATGCAAGTTTCATATACACAAGTTCTAGACTTGTGACCTGCATGTATATTAAAAAAGAGTTTTTTAAGGGGTTCAACTGGAGCATCAGGGAAATGGTGAGTAAGTGGATATAGTGAGTCAGCATAGGGATAGGGAAATTCCATCAAAGCATGATGTATCAGCTGTGGAAAAACATGATATAACATATGCCCAATAATGTGCGAGGTCAGAGGGGTACATGATGGCCAAAATACATTATAAAAGTCCCAAGAGTGGAGTAGTGAAGAACTAGGTGGGATCACCAGCCACTCATCACTATAATACAATGATAAATCTCTACATATGACTACAAATATAAAGTATACATATAATTTCAGGATACATATCAATGCAAGGGCCATCAATAGGCATAATATGCATATGTCATGCATGGTCATCGCCATGTACAATCGATAGTGAAGTATGGTCCCCATACTGAATGAAGATATCTCGTACATAAGAAAGTACACTAAACTCTAGCATGAGAATTGAGATCTCATAAATACTATCATGATGAAGGAAGTAGCATATATGATTTGCCACCAAACTATGAGGTCTTCAACACAAATTTTCATTAGTACATGTCCCATAATGTGAATAAAGGTGTTGAAGTCAAACATAATGGACCATCATTTGATTATTGGTCATTGATGTATACCATTAACACATGTGAGACATCCCATCGATAATGATAATGGGAATCAGGTTACAAAGTGCATTAAATAAAGTGTGAATAGATGCACTTGAGAAAATCCATCGATCAGGGGACATTGATGTATTCCCAAATATGTCGATGGTGAAAGGAAATGCCCTTGGTGACTACAAGTATCAAGGAACTTATTCAACTATATATTTTGATTCCAGAATAAATGATCTGAAGTTGATGGAATGGAATCCACTGAAACAAGGGCATTAAGGCATCCCCCATCAACCAACACGAGGTACGTAGCAACGTTGGATAATTTAAAAGAGCTCGAATGAACAAGATGTGCATGAACCAGTAAGCGATGTATCAGGAATGGTCGACACGTTGAGTCAACTTAAATAAGGAATGGTCAATTTAGGTTAAAGAATTCCTTTGAATAAGAGCATACGGAATATGGAGACACATAGGTAGCATAGACTCAAAATGAAAACTGGGACAACTCTATGGCATAGGAGGCATCATGAGCAGACGCTCCATCGTAACTAAAGCATAACCAGTTGGTGGAGAAATCTCTAAATAATGAGTACAAATCATAAGTTCATACTAGAAACCCAACTGATGATGAATAGACTAATGAATCGTTCTTTGTTCGAAGGTGACACGACAACTACCAAGGTAAGACAATATAATTTCTCATCCTAATTTTTATGTTTTATGATTATTTTCGTACTTTTCATGTTAAGAAGCTTGAAATGAATAAAATCTATTATAGTACAACACAGAGGAAGAGAGTGTTGTTGGCAATAAAACTAGTACTTCCAAGTAGTGGAACATACCTTTGCTCAATGTAAGGAAGCATGTGCAAGATAAGGACACTCGAGGGGGGCTGTCTCCTTCAGATATGGGATACTCAAGCTAAAAAAAAAAACTGAAAGGATCTAATTGGATATGATTGAGACAAGCTTGGGCTATATGGCTTATAAAATTTAATCAGGGAGTCGGCTCTAAGCCCAATACAACAAGCAGATGCATGCAATGCAATTACAACTTGATAAAACGAGAGTCCCTATAGGATATGGGCAATAGAAAATGTAAAGAAGAGTATGAGGTTGTTGTTCAAAGGCTTGGCAAGACTATGAGGGATTCCCATAACTAATGGGGATACTCACCATAGGAACCAAATTACAAAGCATGATCTAACTAAGGCACCCATGATTAGGAAAGCTATACCAATTACAAAATGCCACTTCTAGTATAAGTAATATGGTTTTGTGACACTAAGAAGTGGGTTTGTACCTATTGTTATGGTGACATAGTTGTAGGATAATGCATAAAACATGCATAAAGTGTTCCTATCCTATATGCCAATTTAGTCTTATACCTTCCATGGGTATGAATGAACAAAAGTATTAGTGAACCAAAAGTGGACCCTACATAACAATATTAGTCCAAAACAACTAGAAATAGTCAATGAAGAGTCCAAAATATAGGAAAGTGGGTAAAATTATTTAATAAATATTAAAAAAATAAAAACTTTACCATACCATTTTGTTTTTTACCCATCATAGTGCATTTGGAGCATTGGACCCCCAAAATTTAGAGGAATATTCCAGGAGCTACGGGCCACGAAAACCACAGTCGCCAAGACCATGTAACTCACTATCCAATTATTTGTCCATTCAACGCATTAATTTTTAATTTTAATGGTGAATTTTTAATTTTAATAGTGAATTTTTAATCTTTGGACTATTCTTGAGGTAGAGGATAGTCCAAAACTTACATATCCTCAAGGTAGAGGATATCTACTTCATCATTGGACTACCCCTCCAAGGAAAGGTAGTAAATATATGTGCTTGTGGAGTAGGTGGAGGACTAACTATATATGAGTACATTGTTGTATATTGTGTTCCAGATACTGAAAAGGTAGGAATTCAAGTACCGGTAAATTCCAATTAGAGCCTCAGTCTCAAGGTAATGATTCTAGTGTTGGCTAGACTAGTGGGGTCAGCCTTACTGCATTAGGAATTGTCACCTCTCATGTTATATGTTTTATAATGCATGAGGCCCATAGTATATGATTGGAGTACTTCATTGTTGAGAACCATGAAACAGTAGTTGATTGACTGCATGCTAGGTTGGATAAAAAACTTTGGGTTTTCCATCATATTGATAACTTTCTTTTACGAGAGGGTACTGAGTCTTAGCCCTAGATTTGAGGTCCCTCCTCATGGTAGAAAAGATCCAACCCAGTAATGCTAGATAGATGTGATGCGAAGGTTAGGGGGAGGTAGGGAACCCACTCCTTTCCCACTTGACTTCTTCCACTAGTGACAACGACATAGATTTCCATAGATGACTATCCCTATCGACATTGATGACGAGGAGAAATTACAAAACATTCATGGAAACATGTCCCGGATAAAAAACAGGATCCCCATGGTACAATTCGTGGACTTTCCCAAGGTGATGCAAAGTCATGTGGTTGGGGTACTTGTTCTATGGGCTAAGTTGTTCAGGCATTTGGAAAATGTTGTAGTATGTTACCATGATCATCATTCAGGCCCATAGGCATAGATATTGGGATAGACATTTTATACTAGACATGTATATTTTGGTGACTTAAATCCCATTTTTTTACTATGATACCATTTTTGGAAATTATATTTGAAAGCAAAGACACATGTGTCTGAATGTGAATGTTTCTATGCACATACTTGTTCATTGATTTGAAAATTTCCAATCTAAAATGTAATTTGCATATGAATCAACAACTCGATTAGAATGTCTAGGTATGTGAATGTATGTAATGTAGTAAACAACCATTCCAACAAATTTACCCTTAATAATATTCTCAATAACGTAGGATCTCTAATACGGTACATGCCATTCAATTGTGACACAACCAACTGTGAGTCAAGGAGATCCTCAAGATACCGAATACCATTTGAAATGGAATCACGTAATAGTTCAATCATGACACTATAATCGAAAATATTATTTGAATATAGATGGAGGAACACTCCTCTCGAAGACACCCGTTTACCCTTAGGTGCATAGGTAACCCAAGTAGCTGAAGCTAGGTTCTAGTTGTGGTGACTAGAACAATCAACGAATACTAAGTATATCGAAGACTTTGTTGACATCTGTCATAGAATGGGAAGCATGTCAACAAATCGATAAAACTACAAGGTAACCAAATATAAATTATGCAAAGTTGTACAATAATATAAAATATACTAGCCTGACCTAAAGTTCAAGCATAGTACTTCTTGAGATAGAGCATGTTTCAAGGCTCCGCCAAGGCATTGCCTTCATAGTCCTCTAACTAATATGCACCTTTCTTTAGGACATGTTTCGCAATGTAAGGACCATACCACATGGATTTAAACATACGTTTTGGGTGTTATAATGCCTAGATTAATTCATCTAATATTTAACTATCGACCAGGGTTAGTAGGATTCGAGTTGCTACAAAATATATGGGAAGGTAGAGGGTGTTGTGTAAATATTTTAACAAACAAAAGATCGAAATATATTTCAAAATGAAAAACCAAGTCAAACTCCGAAGAATGCAATTATTAATATAATTGAACCAAGACAAAAATATCAAACTAAAATAAGATCAAGCTATGTTACTTTAATTAACAAATGAGAATACAATCACTACTTTTTATGACAACAACTTTTTAGTGACTTCAAAAACTAAGCAAAGAAAGTGTACATTTGGAAATGAAAGTACAACAACTAAATAATTTATAAACAAATAACTCCTAACTAAAAAGGATACTATCAACAACTACTTAAAAGGCTATGATGTGAAGAAAACTTAAATAAGTGAATGGAAAACTAAGTAAGAGAAACAAGTAGAAAACTTAATAAAGAAAAATGAATAACAGAAGAAAGTAGAAAACTTAATAAATAAATTGAATTCTACCCTACAAGTCTTTGTTGGTAATCACATATTGAAAAATGAAACTATTCCTAAAGATAACACTACTAATCCTAAGTTTTACATGCAAACAGATAAATTAATCCAAAAGCATAATTATAAAACAATACAATAGTAAGAAGAATCATAAACAAATAAAAGAAACAAAACATATCCTAACTGAAAATCATGTTCAAAGGGAAAAGAGGTAGAGAAAAGAATAAAACTTTAATAAATAACCTAAAACAATCAACTTATAGTCTAAATAATAAATAAAACTGTTATCTAACTATTATAGTCAAAGCATACATCAAATACTAAAGAACTAGAACTTAAAACAATTTTAAAACACATTAAAAACACTAAAAAAAGAATCATGGGCTGAATGACAGAGTTAACTACAGGTCTATAAAACAGACTGGAAGGAAGTTCAGACTGATAGGTTGAACAGACTGTCTAAATGACAGTCTGTATAAAGAAAACAATATAAAATAACCTAAATGATCTACTTCTCAAGTGATTTTATGCATATGAAGATGCAATGCATAAGGAATAATAAATAAACCTATTTAATAATCAAATTTAGCAGTAAAATAAACTTAAAGAAATTCATGAACATGAAGAATCATTACTTATTAATAAACAAACTGAAATTCAAATTGCATAATCTTATAATAAAGAAGAAATAAATAGAACTTAGTCTTTAAATTGATAAAAACAATATACTCTATCTTATTATGAACAAAACTACATAAGAAGCTGGAAATGAAATGACATAAACAAATGGAAAACAACTATGTGCACAATCTAGCCATTTAATTCTGGAAATAAAATGCATTGTAGAAAGAAAATGAAACAAACATTTACAGTAACTTAATGAAATAAAAAAACTAGAATTCAAAACTGAAATAGCTACAAAGAAAAATAACGAAAACAAGAAATGAAAACCTCTGGTTGATGAGGGGCCCTCTCAGCAATCAGGGGTGATTCTCGACTAGCGCTTACGTGAACAAAATCATGAACAGTAGAATGTAGATCTTCTATTAAAAATACTAAACAATATTGCAGTGTTTTTCTCTCAAAAAAATGACTGTCTAACTAATGAAAATGATCCACCCAACACTCACGCAGAGGCCGGTATTTATATTGTTTATAAGAGATGAGAAAGTCGACCCTTTAGTGGTCAACTGCTCTCTAAATTTAGTCAATCATAAAGGATGTTAACAAATCAAATCCCAGCACACAGGTATCTTCCTTCTCTTTCATGAGTCTGTTTCTTTTCATCGTGATATGGCATGCGGGCTCCTTCCTTATCGTGGCTGATGGAATCGTGTCTGTTGATGTATTTGTAACTTCAGAATGTATTCATCTATGTATCTTATGTATTATAACCCAATGTTTATTCTGATATGTATCTATAATGTAATTGAGTCATGTTTTCATGCCCTGATGTTCCGATCAGGAGGATCAATAATGTAAACAAGTCATGGCAAATCATTGTGGGTAACCCTACGATTGTCTAAGGGTTAAAGTCCCCACATTTCTGGGGCACTAGGGTTATTAGACTCTCCTAGTAGAGGTTGGTCATAGTAGGGTTTTAGTCATGTCGGGATTAGTATAAATAGAGAGCTGGGCTCTCTATTTAGAAAACAACTGATACACACTCAAGTGTAGTGCATAGTTGAGGAATAAGAAGACATTGGGGCTAGATAAGAAGGAGATTACTAATGTCGGGAGATCACTTACTGTTTTGGGATTTTACCATTTTGGTGCTGATTCTATCTTTGAGGAAGTTGCAAGGTTTTCTCTATTTATGGTTTCCCCAAGGAAAAACACTGTGTGCATTGTCTCTTGTGTTTGATTGCTATACTTGTTATTCTCTTAGTTAAAGATCCTAATAATGCTAGCTTAATGTTGCAAAACTAACATGGTATTAGAGCTAACCTGAGAAGAAGACACTGTGCAGCTACGGGAACTAGGGATTCCTAGTTTGTGGATCTTCCTCCACATATTTTCAGCAAAAGTAAGGTGGAATAACTCTCCTCCTTAGGCCACATCTTTTTGTCGAAGTAGAATCCAATTCTGAGGTTTTTCAGTTTTGGATCCGACACTGCTGCCGAAAATTAGGGCTTCTCATAGAAGAGGAATTTTTCAGTGAGCCCAGGCTTGGATTTATCTCCTCCCCAAATTCGAATTTAGGGATAAATTTCAAGGCAATTAGGTGGAAAGATCTCCGGAAAAGAAAAACCCTAATTTGCTCCTGATCCAGTACTGCGGGATTTCAGCTCCAAATCCAAATATGCATTTTGACCCGGTAAGATCTAAATCTCTTATATTTTCATTTGAGGTTCTTAGTTAAGATGTCTCATCATACCAAGCTTGATGAAAATCTTGAGGGAGCTGATAACTTATGATCCTGGAAGTATGGGATCTCCCTGGTCCTGGAAGAAAATGAGTTGGACTCCTACATCCATGAGGAGGTTTCAGTTCTAGAGGGAGATGAGGCAAAGGCCTTACACAAGAAGAAGATGGTTATGGAAAAGAGGATCATTGCTGATTCTATCAAGGATCACCTTGTCCCATAGGTGTCCTATCTCAATACACCTAAAGCTATGTTTGATGCCCTAACCAAATTGTTTGAAGGGAAGAACATAAACCGAAAGATGACTTTGAGGAATCAATTGAAGAATGTGAAGATTCATAATGCAGAGACCATCCAGTCTTACTTCACAAGGGTTTCTTAGATCAAGGAAAATTTAGAAGCTATAGATGAAGAAGTGAAGAATTTAGAGATTGTGATGACAACACTGAATGGCCTTCCTGGGTCATGGGATTCATTCATCCAAGGAATCTCTGCTAGAAAAAAATTAGTCAAATTTAGCAGACTATGAAAAGAATATTCTCAAGAAGAAACACAGATAGTATCTCAAGAAGAGAAGATGGGAATTGAAGATCAAGCTCTCACAGTTCACTCCAAGAAAGGTAGAAGAAAACCTCATCACTTCAAAGGTAATAATCCTCATCATAGAGATAACAATAGAAAGGACCTATCTAGATTAAGATGTTATACATGTGATGAAATAGGACACTTTGCAAAAGACTGTCCTAAGAACAAGGTCCAATCTCATAAAAGGAAGCGGAACAAAAGAAGACATCATGCTCATGTTGTAGAAGATGATGAACCTTCCAAGAAAAGAACCAGATATGAAAGTGAAGATTCGTCTAGCGAGGATGAATATGTTTTGATATTTTCTCTCACAGGTAACATTAATCATGGAAGTGGTGATTGGATTATAGACAGCGGGGCTTCCAAACATATGACTGGATTCAAGGAATCATTTGTGAGACTTTCAAAACATGAATCACCTCACAAGGTGAAACTAGGAGATGACTACCAATATCCAATAAAAGGTAGTGGGGAATCTTCCTTTAAGCTAGACTCTGGAAAGTCTCTAACAATGAAAGAAGTATTGTTTGTGTCAGGACTCAAGAAGAACCTCCTCTCCATATCGGCATTAGATACAAAAGGAATGCAGGTTGCATTCATAGATAGTCAATTCATCATGTGGCCAAGAGGAAAGACTATCGATGATGTGGTGGTGATTGGAGAACAAGAAGGAGGATTGTGCAAATTAAAGGGCCATCCAGAACAAGCCTTGGTCCATGACACAGTAGATCCAAGTGAAATTTGGAATAGAAGGCTTGCACATGTGCATTACATAGCACTACCTATTGCAAGAAAAGCTATTGAAGGTCTTCCAGAATTCCAAGCAAAACATGATGGGATCTGCAAAGGATGTGTGGAAGGAAAGAATACAAAGAAGACATTTCCAAACAGTGAAAGCAAAGCAAAAGGAATCTTGGAAATCATCCACTCCGATGTATGCGGTCCTATGTCATCAAACTCACTAAGTAGGTACGCATATTATGTTTATTTTATTGATGACTTTTCTAGGAAGACATGGGTTTACTTCATGAATAAAAAAGACGAATTATTCAGCAAGTTCAAAGAACTCAAACCCTTGATTGAGAACACCACTGAAAAGAAGATCAAGACTTTTTTATCAGACAATGGCATAGAATTCACTTCAAATGAATTCAAAGAGCTATGCAAAGAATCAGTGATTAAGAGGGAGTTGTCCACTCCTTATAATCCACAAAAGAATGGGATTATAGAACGAAAGAACAGAACTATCATGGAAGATGCAAAAGAAATGCTTCATGATCAAGACCTTCCTATGCATCTTTGGGAAGAAGCTGCCAAAACAGCGGTGTATGTACAGAACCATACTCCACATAGAGTACTCGAGAACAAGAATCATGAAGAAGTCTTCTCCAGAAAGAAACCAAAAGTCATCCATATCAGAATATTTGGTTGTCTAGTGTACATACACATTCCAAAAGAAAAGAGAACAAAATTAGATCCTTCAGGAAAGAAGGGTATATTTGTGGGATACTCTAAAAGCTCGAAGGCTTACAGAATATATTTCCCAGGATACAAGAAGATTGACATCAGCAGGGATGTGACATTTGATGAAGACATAGCTTAAAAAAGATCTAGAAAGAGACCTACTAAAGAACCTGAAGAAGCAGAAGCACCTAGAATTCATGACACAACCATGAATGAAGAAAATCAAGAAGAAGATCAAGATTTCGAAGAACCACAAAGACTGGTAGATCCACCTCTGGAGAATAATCCTCATAAATGGAAACCTTCTTGGGTACAAGAACTTATCCAAGGTGTAGAGAGATATGGGGCTCCAGAAGAGAATCATAGAGAAAGAAAGAGGACCAAATCCTACTCGAGGTATGTAGCTTTACTATGTGATTTCATTTATAAAAAACCTTCCAGTTATGAAGAAGTGACATAATAGAAAGAATGGAAGGATGTTATGATCGAAGAGTATTAATCGATCATGAAGAATGATGTTTGGGATGTTGTCCCAATACTAGAAGGGAAGTCAGTTGTAACTTCCAAATGGATATTCAAGATCAAACATGCTGCAGATTGTAGCATTTAAAAATATAAGGAAAGATTTGTGGCTCAGGGTTTCTCTCAGAAAGAATGAATAGATTATGAAGAAACCTTTTCACCTGTAGCCAGATACACTTCCATCAGATCAGTACTTTCTTTGGCTGCAGTGATGAAATGGAAGATACACCAGATGGATGTCAAGACTGCCTTCTTGAATGGTGTAGTAGAAGAGGAAGTATATGTAGAACAACCACTCGGTTCTGAGACACATAACAGGGAGTCTCATGTGTGCAGATTGAAGAAATCCCCGTATGGTTTGCAACAGGTACCCAGGACCTGGTATGGCAGAATTGACAGATTTCTATATAGTTTGGGATTTACCAAGAGTAAAGGAGATTCCAACCTTTACTACAAGGTTGAATATGGCAACCCAATGATGCTTCTACTATATGTAGATGATCTATTTGTAACAGGTATGGATGGGTTGATTGCTGATATGAAGAGAAAGCTTGCTGCTGAGTTCAAAATGAAGGACTTGGGAATAATGCATTATTTTATAGGTATGGAGGTGTGCCAGAGTGTGGATGGAATCTTTCTTGGACAAGGGAAGTATGTAGTAGAGATCCTAAAGAGTTTTGGGATGATGGATTGCAAGGCTATGGCCACACCTATGGAATCAAACCTAAAGCTATTGTGTGATGCTTCATCAAAGTAGGTTGATGATATGATGTATCATTAGATGATTGGGTCCTTGATGTACCTGAAGAACAGGAGACCAAACATTTTATTTGTTGTAAACACCTTGAGCCAGTTCTTGGCAGATCCAAGAAATGTTCACTTGATTGCTGCAAAGCATGTCCTGAGGTACCTAAAGGGTATAGTATATTATGGGCTCAAGTATGATGAGAATTAGAAGATTAACCTGGAGGGTTATGTTGATTCAGATTGGGCAGGCAGTGCCATCGATAGGAAGAGCACTTCAGGGTGTTGCTTCACTATGGGATCAAGTGTGATCTCTTGGTTTAGCAGGAAGCAATCCTGTGTGGCACTGAGTACAGCTGAAGCAGAGTATGTCGCAGCTTGTTCAGCTAGTTGTGAGGTAGTATGGCTACGAAAGCTACTGTCTGATTTATTTGATCTCTAGTTGGATGCTACTTGTATACATTGTGATAGCCAGAGTTGTGTAAAGTTGTCAGAGAATCTAGTGTTCCATGACAAATCAAAGCATATCAAGATCAAGTATCACTATATCCGGGATATGGTGCAGAGGGGAGCAGTGAAGCTCCAGTATTTTGCGATGGAGGAACAAATAGCTGATGTCTTGACAAAGCCATTGGATAGGTTGAATTTTGAGTACTTCAGGGAGAAGCTTGGTGTTCTCTAGATCAAGATTTCCTCCAAGGGAAAATGATGAGTCCCATAGCCATTATGACAGGGTGAGAAAATTGGTTCCTTCCATGGTCATATGTAAGGGCTAAGCCATTCTGTCATGGTGAGAGGATTGGTTCCTTCCATGTTAGATATGAGTGCTGATATCCATAGCCATTCTGACGAGTAGGTTAGATGTAAGGGCTGAGCCATTCTGTCATGGTGAGAGGATTGGTTCCTTCAATTTCAGATGTGAGTGCTAGCCATTATGTTGAGTAGGATAGATGTAAGAGAAACTGCCATTCTGGGAATGGAGGCACCTGGTCAGTTACCAGGAAAACTCAGTCTAGGACTGAGAAGCCATTCTGATGTGATAGAGGGATGTGTTCCTACTTGATCAGATGTAAAGGATGAACCATTCTATCATGGCTAAAGGATTAAGTTACTCCCCATGTCAGATGTGGGTTTTGGCCATTCCGACGAGCAGGTCGGATGTAAGGGCAATTGCCATTCTTGAGGAGAATGGAGGCACCTGGCCAGTTACCAGGTGGCTCAGTCGAGGACTGGGGGCCATTTTGATATGATTGTAGGATTGGTTCCTACAAGATCAAATATGAGTGCAAGCCCTTCCATCATTGTGAGAAGGATGTGTTCCCGCCTGGATGGATGTAAGTGCATAACCTTTTTTATTATTGTGAGTAGGATTTGTTCCCTCCTAGATGAATATAAGTGCATAAATATTTCATGATTGTGAGTAGGATGTGGTTCCAACCTAGATGAAAGTGTGGAAATATTACATCATTGTGAGAAGGATGTGGTTCCTACCTAGATGGAAGTGCATAACTCTTCCATCATTGTGAGCTGGATGTGGTTATGTCCTTGGTGGAAGAACAAATATCTTCCATCATTGTGGTAAGATGTGGTTCCATCCTGGATGGATGTGAGTACTATGCCTTTCTAATGAGTATGTTAGATATAAGTGCTAAAGAAGACCTACATGGAGGCTAGGCCTACAACCAGCATGAAAAAAGGCTGGCTCTGTAGAACCTCTTTTGACAAGAAGAATCATGAGATAGCACCCGTGATGATCCAGATCGAGTGATGATGATCTAGATCGAGTGATGATCTATATCCAGTGATGATGTCCAGTGATGATGTTCCATGAAGATCCACATCAAGTGATGATCCAGATCCAAAGATGAAGATGACTTGAAGACTAAGAAGACTCGAAGATGCAGATAATGAGATGATCCAGTTGATACAGAGAAGAAGACCAATGCTGAAAATTGTGTTGAAATAATACCTTCCTAGTTAAGAGGGGGTGTTGATGTATTTGTAACTTCAGAATGTATTCATCAATGTATCTTATGTATTGTAACTCGATGTTTATTCTGAGATGTATTTATAATGTAATTGAGTCATGTTGTCATGCCTTGATGTTCCGATTGGGAGGATTAATAATGTAAACAAGTCATGTCAAGTCATTGTGGGTAACCCTCCGATTTTCTAAGGGTTAAAGTCTCCGCAGTTCCGGGGCACTAGGGTTATTAGACTCTCCTAGTAGAGGTCAGCCCTAGTAGGATTTTAGTCATGTCATGATTAGTATAAATAGAGAGTTGGGCTCTCTATTTGGCACACAACTGATACACACTCAAGTGTAGCACATAGTTGAGGAAGAAGAAGATGCTGGGGCTAGATAAGAAGAATATTATTGTTGTCGGGAGATCACATACTGTTTTGCGATTTTACCATTTTGGTGTTGATTCTATCTCTGAGGAAGTTGTGGGGTTTTCTCCATTTATGGTTTCCTCGAGGAAAAACATTGTTTTCATTGTCTCTTGTGTTTGCTTGCTGTACTTGTTATTATCTCAGTTAAATATCCTAATAATGCTAGCTTAATGTTGAAAAAATAATAGTGTCAAGCAAAGGTAGCATACACGGTAGGTCTTCTAGAATGTAGACGTTCCACCCTTTAAACACATGGGCAGTAGGTAGGTTACAAATCTGTTCCATCATTTAATGCATGAGATTGGTTATTAACAAAGCATAGACTGATTAGCGATCTGGAGGAAAAGCTATACAGCGATCTAGAAGGTGAGCTATGTTGTGAGCTGGACAACGAGCTGGATCATGAGCTAGACAGTGAGCTGCGTCATAAGATGGATGTGCTGTCTGATTGTTTGTCTGTTTGCATGCTTGTTATTAATTCACCCAAACAGACTATATAAAATGCAAACGAATATACACATTAAGTAACATATCACATATGCTTTAAATAATGTTAATTTAAATCAATAAAATCATAAAATGACAATAATAAATGGATTATCTATAAACCTTTAATTTATTCATACCTTGGGAAAAATGGTGATTTGCGTGGAAGAAAATACATAAAAATATAACAAAACATATGTTTAAATGAGTAATTTAATTTCCAAAAAAGATAATAAATATGGGCTCAACATTCCCCCAAACCGGAGAGATGCCAGGTCCCACTAAGCAGAAAAAGATAAGAGATCACACTATCATAGAGAACTTTGAGACATGAGCCAACAATGGGAATATGCATAAATGAGTGAGTTCATAAGGTTTATAATTAGTTCAACCATATCCAAAGTAAAATTTGGATAGGTTGAATGTATGATACAAAGACATAAATCACATTTATGATAAGATTGATCAACAAGAAAATTGGTCATTTGATAATTTACATGCATGATTGGGTAAAAGGATAACGTTACTAAGGCTGAAATGATAAAAAAGAATACTTTTAAGGTCAAAGCATTCACATGGAGGTAAAAACTATTTATCAAAAATAAAATTTGGTTAGCAAATTTTAATCATAAGTGTTGTAATATCACCAAGTTTTATTAGATTGTCATTTGGTATTTCATTTGGACCATCATTCGATCCTTCATAATGTATGATTCATGCTATAACCAAGTTCTACTGCTTAAATGATCTTGAAAACACTTATCATTTGTCAGAGATAAATAGATCTGTCATAAATAAAAAAATAAAAACAGTCTAATTTTTCTTAATCCTCCCCCCCCAAACCAAAGATATGGCATGTCCTCAAGCCATGAGAGAGAATATTTGATTGTTCCAGATAAAATAAAAAGTGCTATCACGTTGTTTATTATTTTGTAAGAAAAATAAAAACTAACTAGTAAATGGAAATGATGTAGATATGTATATTAATGAAAAATATAACAATGCTTAGAAAGACCACTCGAACGTTTAAAAAATATATATAACTGAAAGAAATTCCATAGGAAAAGCTAGTCATCCATGCCTTATTTAAAGATATATTGTCATAAAAAAATATCTTAAGTTTACCCAGAAATGTGTGAGATTTACGGCTATGGGTGCCATTTCTAAGATAATTATATCCTAGATATTGATTGAATTAGATGGCTGGATCCAAGCCCTACTTACAACCATTCTCTAATGACATCATAAACAATTGGCCTAAACATGTATTTATAAATATTCTGGTTTTTAAATATATTATCATTTTTTCGAACATGTGCATAGTGGTGCATTAACCAGATCTCTTTTACTCGATATTTCCCCACTTCCAGTAGGCCTGTTCAGTACCCCGATGGGTTTACTTGCATTTATCGGGCTTCCTTGTTTTAAGTTTTTAATTAGCATTGACCCACTGCTAGCAAACCTGTTCAGTACCCCAGCGGGTTTGCCTTGTATAATGATATTAAATATATGGAAGTTGATTGGTGCTAGAGCGTGTTACGTTCTTCTAAACACATAATTCAATTTTGTAAAATAAACTTATAAGTAATTTCATAATGGCCTTAACCATAGATCATGTCAAAAGAGAATAATTTAAAGCTGTTCTTTGACCTTACAGTCCTTCTTCTTCATAAAATATGATTAATGTTACCCATAAGCAGAAATTCCACTTACTCTCAAGTTATCATCAAAATGCTTGAGAGACAAGTTTTGATAACAAGTATAGGATGAACTAGTTAATGCATAGACATATGGTGAGATTTGAAAAAGCTTATAATGAGAGTAGGTATGTCAAGCAACTATTCAAAATAGAAAATCAGAAATATACATGTCCGAATCAAAATACCAAAAACTATCTGAATCATAAAAGAAATGCTTTAGAGTAATATATAGAGAATTGTTTTTAATTGTCACTATAAGCTGTAAATTTCAAAAGTACGCCAAGAAAAGTTAAGATACTTGATGAGTGTTTTAGTGTACTTCCCTTTTTCGAATAATACTCCATGAGCTTCTTATAGAGATAAAGTGTTTGTAACCAACCACAAAACCACTTGTTAGACGACCCATATTTATTTATAAAAACATATATAACATTATAGAAAGGAAAAGAGTCACCTGTACTAAGGTTGTCAGAAATGGATCTTATTTATTTGATAAAAAAAAAAAACATATTTACATAATATTCTATTCTTCTTAGAAAGAGAGAAAACAATTATATTCAAGTGTATGAATCCTTCCAATGTAACCAAGTTTGAAGCAAAATTAAAAATATACCTTTATCCACATGCAAGAAAAATATAGCAGTGATTGTTTGGATACGAAGAGCCAAGCAACCTGTTTGATTTAGTAGCAATAAGCATCAAAGGAGGGGATGGTACCTTGTCTTTGTTTTTTCTTGGAACCATAGTTCATTGTAGCTTATGTATTCTAGGTTCTCTTCTTTATTTGTTATGTCATGAGGTCTTTCATCAAACCCTAGAATGTATACAGAATCTATGTTTAGTGATGGGGAATATTCAGGTTCTAATGTTTGTCCCTTTATCAAATGATATGCATTCTATGTCGATCTTATCTTATTGTGGAAAAGGCCAAGTAGAAACTTCATTTTCTTCCATATTGTCTATGACTCCTAGATCTACCACCTCTCCAGGTCTCATATGAATTTCTTGTAATAATGTTGGTGAGGTAGGTGAGGTGGGTAAATGTTGCAGTGCAACACTGTAAGCATATTGTACTACTTTATTATTGTTAGAATGTGGAATATATTGAATAGGAATGTGCATAGGGCATAGAGGAATTTTATGATAAGGTGTTTGCGGCCGGTGCAATTGATTGGCTTGTGTAGTTAATCGTACCTAGAAAATTTGTTGAAAATATTGTGGAAAGTGTAGAGGAATAGGAAGTGTTGCAACATCCGAAAGAGTATCCCTATGATCATAAGATGAGATAGAAAGGCTTTGTGAACAAGGTTGATAGGGGTTAAGATGAGGGTGCAATGACTAAGAAGAAGGTATATTCTTACTAGTCTTGGATTTTCCTCTTGAATACCTTCTACATAATTCACAAACATCATCATATGATAACTGAAATACGTCACATGTTCCCATTAGACTTAAAATTTCTCAATATTCATTTTTTATGCCTTTGAGATAAAAAAATTTCAAGGTATCCTTCCTTGATTGTCTTAGTTTTGATCTCTGAAGGTTGTATTGAAATTGTTTGACATAGTTTTCCAAAATTTCTTCTTCTCCCTGGGTTATTTTGAAGATGTCCTCCTTGACTCTGCAATAATCTTGGTATCATTTTAAGAATATATGTTTCATATCTTCGTAAGTTTGAATGCGGTTCCCACCTAGGCTCATGAACCATCAGAGGGCTTCTCCTTTCAAGGTAAGAGGAAATTTTTTCATATTTTGAACATCATATCCTCTACAGAGTATTTCCAATTGAAATAAAAATTCATCAGGGTCTTCATTCTCCATTCCATGAAAATTTGGTAAAATGGATGGGGGAATGCACTGTATTTGTGCCACTCCCCCTGGATCTCTAATAGGGAATTAAAAGGTAAAAAATTCTTCATCCTTCTCCCCTACCATATCTACCCACAACATAGGTAGTTATTCATGTACTTATATTGAGGTTCCTCTTTCGAATGTTCATGTCAGTTTGTTAGCAGGATGGGTGGTGCTTACAACACCACTAAGTGATTTAAATGTTAAAATAAGTCACACACTTGCATGAAATAAATAAACTCATGCTAACTCTTCATATAAAAGAAAGAAACAGAATACTAAAAGGCAATGGGTGTGGGGGAACTAGTTTTAGTGTATCTTCCTTTAGAATCTCTAGGTCTGTTCATGAAAAACTAAACTAAAGAAAAGCCTATGCTACTACTATTGCTGGATTTGAGGGACCCTGTTATAAACTATGTGCAGGTTCTTACCTCTCATCTTACAGCCCCCCCACCATCAGCCTATTACTAAACTTCATAAGGAAATTCTATTTATTCTACCTTACAAAACAACTCCCCTGCAACAGTGCCAAAATGTTGGGTGTTATAATGCCTAGATTAATTCACCTAATATTTAATTATCAACCGGGGTTGGTAGGATTTGAGTTGATACAAAATATATTCGAAGGTAGAGGGTGTCGTGTAAATATTTTAACAAAAAAAGATCGAAAGATCTTTCAAAATGAAAAACTAATTCAAACTCCTAAGAATGCAATTATTAATATAATTGAAGTAAGACAAAATATAAAACTAAAATAAGATCAAGATATATTACTTTAATTAACAAATGAGAATACAATCACTACTTTTTATGACAAAGTCTATTTAGTGACTTCAAAAACTAACTAAGCCGCAAGAAAGTGTACATTTTGTAATGCAACTTCAACAACTAAATAATTTATAAACAAATAACTCCTAACTAAAAAGGATACTATCAACAACTACTTAAAAGGATATGATGTGAAGAAAACTTAAATAAGTGAATGGAAAACTAATTAAGAGAAACGAGTATAAAACTTAATAGAGAAAATTGAATAAGAGAAGCAAGTAGAAAACTTAATAAAGAAACTGAATTCTATCCTACAAGTCTCTGTTGGTAATCACACAGTGAAAAATGAAACTATTCCTAAAGATAACACTACTAATCCTAAGTTTTACATGTAAATGGATAAATTAATCCAAAAGCATAATTATAAAACAATACAATAGTAAGAAGAACCAGAAACAAATAAAAGAAATAAAACACACCCTAACTCAAAAGCATGTTCAAAGGGAAAAGAGGTAGAGAAAAGAATAAAACTTTAATAAATAACCTAAAACAATCAAAATTATAGTCTAAATAATAAATAAAACTATTATCTAACTATTACAGTCAAAGCATACATCAAATACTAAAGAACTAGAACTTAAAACAATTTTAAAACACATTAAAAACACTAAAAACATAACTATGGGCTGAATGACAGACTAAACTGCAGGTCTGCAAAATAGATTGGAAGGAAGGTTAGAATGATAGGATGAATAGACTGTCTGAATGACAGTCTGTACAAGCTGGAGATGAAAAAAACAAAATAATAAGCTGGAGATGAAATGATAGAAACAAATGGAAAACAACTATTCGCGCAATCTAGCTATTTAATTCTGGAAATAAAATGCATTGCAGAAAGCAAATGAAACAAGCATTTACAGTAACTTAATGAAATAAAAAAACTAGAAATCAAAATTGAATTACCTACAAAGAAAAATAACAAAAACAAGAAAAGAAAACCTCTAGTTGATGAGGGGCCCTCTCAGCAATCAAGGGTGATTCCTGGTCAGCGCTTACATGAACAAAACCATGAACATCGGAATGTAGAACTTCTATTAAAAATACTGAACAATATTAGAATGTTATTCTCTTAGAAAACTGACTATCTAACTAATGAAAATGATCCACCCAACACTCACATAGAGGCTGGTATTTATATTGTTTACAAGAGATGAGCAAGTCGACCCTTTAGTGGTCGACTGCTCTCTAAATTTAGTCAATCATAAAGGTTGTTAACAAATCAAATCCCAATGCATAGGTATCTTCCTTCTCTTTCGTGAGTCTGGTTCTATTCATCATGATATGGCATGCAGGCTCCTTCCTTATCGTGGCTAATGGAATGGTGTCAAGCAAAGGTGGCATACATGGTAGGTCTTCTAGAATGGAGACATTCCACCCTTTAAAAACGTGGGAAGTAGGTAGGTTACAAATCTGTTCAATCATTTAATGCATGATATTGGTTATTAATAGTGTGCAGACTGATTAGCGATTTGGACAAAAAGTTGGACAGCGAGCTGGAAGGTGATCTACGTCGTGAGCTGGACAATGAGCTGGTTCATGAGCTGGAAAACAAGCGAGATCGTGAGCTAGACAACGAGCTGCATCATAAGCTGTATAGCGAGCTGGATGCGTTGTCTATTTGTTTGTATATTTGTGTACTTGTTATTAATTTTTTAAAAGAGACTATATAACCTGCAAACGAATATACACATTAAGTAACATATCACATATGCTTTAAATAATGTTAATTTAAATCAATAAAATCATAAAATGACAATAATAAATGGATTATATATAAACCTTTAATTTATTCATACCTTGGGATAAATGGTGATCTACATGGCAGAAAATACATAAAATGATAACAAAACATATGTTTAAATGAGTAATTTAATTGCCAAAAACGATAATAAGTGTGGGCTCAACAATACCCGCCCCTAACAGTTCACTAGATTGTTCATACAAGAGGAACACATCACCTTCACAATAACAATCATGCACAAGAATACTTATCATATTGGGCCTTAACACGATGCTTATTTATCTCTAGATCCACCATGACATCCCAACGTTTCTCATCCCAATGCTCTAAGTGGACTAAATTCTCATCTAAATCAGAAGTGTCAGGTAAAACTTGTAGAAATTGCAGCTTTGATACCTTGTAGAAATAGATCCTTGATCCAAATAAGAAGCACATGAAATCTTGCTACAAAGATAATTCTCACAAGCATGCATAGGGAAAATAGAGAAATGAATAGTAATACTAGATACAAGAGAAGTGAAGAATGATCCAATATGTTTCCATGTATTATTGATCAACTTAGCGTACATAAATAATACATCCTTCATAGTTAAATTCAAGTTTCTTATGATACAACTCATGATAGCTCATAAAGAAGACTTACCAAATATGATAAACCATAGGTGGATAAATAACTTTCCAAACTATCAAGGACCTCACAAATTGGATGAACCATGAGTGAGTTTTCATGAGTCATGGAAAAATATGATAACCATGGAATATGGAGAGAAAATAATGGAGGATGGGATGGAAAAAAAATATAGAAGTTTCCTAGTTGACTAGATTTACCTTATCCACATATAAATAGGATAAAAGAAATATAAAGATAGAATCTGTAGGAAGGCACAGTTACTAATTCTGGCAATCAATAAAGTTGGCAGGATCTGACTAGAATTAGGATAAAGGCACTCATGGGGTATATATTGTAGTTGGGATTCCTCCCTTGATACAGGCAGGAATGGATCCCTTCCATCTATAGGATAGAAGGGTAGGGTTCCTATGAGAATGAAAGAACAGAAAGAAAATAGACAAAAAATGAAATAAAAAGCCCCTACACACAAGGTTAGGGCTAAGTTCCACAACCTTGCATCAAACTATTAGGGAACAAATGGACCTACAAGCAATCAATGGAAACCTGCAATAAAATGTTAAACAACAAACCTACAAACAAATAATGTCATAAAACTACAATATAACAAAGAAAAAACATCAAAAGACAAGTATATCTTCTCTAGTTGGAATGGGCCACCATGCCCTATCTTGGGAGAGCACCTCTCAATGGATGTCGAGCTATGGCTTAATGGAGGAATGGAAGAGAGTGAGGGTGAATGACTTGAGAGGAAAAGGGTCTCAAGGCACTCACATGGGCAACGTAATGATGGGGAGATGAGAAGTGACTTGAGAGTGACCCCCACCCCTCTATTTATACTTTTTCTTGGGATTTTTAGGGTTTTAAACCCCTGGTTTGGGCTTTAGCCCCTTTTTTGGGATTTTATCCCCTTTCCCCCAATCCTTAACTCCTTTGGGGGTTTTAAGCTCCTTTGAGGGGTTTTAGCCCCTTTTTGGAGGTTTTAGCCCCTATGGGAGATAGTTTGGCTCTTTTTAGGGGTTTTTAAGCCCTTTTCCATATTTTTAAGCCTTTTTTAGGGTGTGGGGATCAAATGAGGATCATGCATGGATGTCCTTGGGTGGTGTAGTTCATGTAGAGCTTAGTGAGGGATTGTTTGGGTTAACATATTGCCCCCTGATGTGTGAGGGCAGGATCTCATCGTATGGCCGACGAACATCATAGGATTTTCTTGGGGAGAGGTGGTGCTTCCTCGACTGGGAAATGGTGGATTTTGGTTTTTGTATTAATATGGTTCCCATAAATGGGTGAGATACAAATAATGTGTGACATGTATATGGACGAGGCAGGAATCCCCATCCTCATAATGATGTCAAAAGAATAATGTGATCTATGCTCTATAATACAAGAGTCGATCATGTACAACTGTTGTTACAATAGTGGTTGCCTCAATAAGGGGCTGAATACAATAATGATTTGAAGAACTGCTACATTCGACCCATGGCATTCTCATGGAATGCTATATCTTCATGAATGAAGGCATGCTCAATCTAGAATAGTACATAGTTGTAGGGACCCACTGAAAAAGAGTCAAAGTCTTTGAGGTAGCAATATGTTGCATCAATCATAAATCTACATAAAAGAACTATTGGGGCTTCTCAACACTATCTCCAATGCAACCCAGAAATCACAAGGGACATGAACTTGTTGGGGTCCCTTAAATAGACTCATCAATGTGCTAGAGTCATGTGACATTAGGGGTCTTTGAACAAAGACTGCACAAACCAATATGCTGTACGAATCTCAACGGTGTGATGATGTCGCTGGAGTCGAGCACATGAGAGACAACCATCCTGAGAGGCACTAAGGACTCCTCTAAAGTGGTCCAAGGAACTCATCAATGAGGTTTATGAAACTAGGATATAGGGACCTCTCAGTCTATCCTATGAAATACATGTGTTGTCGTCGACAGAGGGAGACTTTCCCCTAGTCAAGGAAATCATGTTTCATTGACCTGATGTGTGAGGGAGATAACTGAAAGATGTGAGACAATCTGAGGACTGACCCACTGCATGGGTGTGGGGGGGATATAAGGAGTTGAATAGGGGCAGAGGAAGTGTAGTGGACTCAAAATTTCTTTTTTTAGAGTATGATGGAAGGGTGGACCAGGAATCAAATGAAACTAACTCATGGGAAAGGGATCATAGCTATAATACCAGGAATGTAACTACAGATGGGAAATACTTGGGGGATGTAGACACTTTTGATATTGATGGGATCCAAGGAAGGCACATCATAGAGTACTCTAAACAAAGGCGACCCAAAGTGGGAATGCTACCAAACTGTTATCTGTGAGGTGGTGTCTAGAGACACTGTTGTGGTACGATCTCATGGATTTTTTGGTGAGCCCAAGAAAGTAAATGCTCAATGGTGCTTTCAATTTTAGAGAGTCTAAAAGCATGAAGAAGACTCTATTGGGGGCTATTTTTTGTTGGTAGTCTCTTGTGCCCAAAAAATGATAAAAGTATACACAGGAGAACTTGCCCATTCTTTAGGGGATGAGAGACTTCTTTACCGTTGGTAGTCTAGTCAGGTCGAAAAAGGTTAAACTTATACTCGTTGGATGGTCATTCAGATACTTTTATGAGCATGAATGAAACCAAGTTTGCTCGATAATATTTTCTTGATGAGAAGGCTGGAAAAGAGCTTAGTGACAACCCATGGTGAGATTTTTCCTAAAGTTCGGCCCCTCTTCCCAAGAAAGCATAAAAGGATGCAGAGGGGAATGGTCTTGGCTTTAATGTGCCAAGGTGGTGATTTTCATTTGATGGTATACATGGTATACAAAAGGAGATAAACGAGACGATGCAAATACCCTTTCCTATACTTTAATGAGCGGGAAAGGAAGCAGCTACACTCGACAATATTTTCATTCTTTTAGGAGTAAAAAAAGAGCTTAAAAGAAACTCTGGTATGGTCAACCAATCACGGTGGAACAGGTGATCAGGGATGATTTTAAGGGCGAATTTTAGCCCAATGGCGAATTTTAAGGGTTACCCAAAAAAAAGAAGGGAGAATTTTTATATTAAAATGTTTTTATTTTATTTAATAAATTCTCCCATTGTTTATTTTGTATATAGCTGCCCCAAGGTAAATCACATTCATCCTAATTTAAAGAAAAACTGGAAAATGAATATTAGCCTAGGGAAATATTGATTTTTTCCCACATTCGCCTAAATTTTTTTGACTGGGAGGAGAGATTTGCCCAAATTCACCTTATTTTTTCTTATTGGGAAAAGAAATGAAGAAGGTTCACCAGATTTGTGGATAACAGGTTGAAAATTTGGTATTTCGCCGAGGGTTTATGGATAATACGATTAAAATTTTGGTATTTCTCTAGGATTTATGAATATTTCGATAAAGTGGTCTTATTTCGACCTCGATTGGGGTAACTTGGACATAGTTCATCCTGGATTTGGATTTGTGCACAATTATTTGAGTAAAATGTGGAGATTTAATCAATTGGGGAAGTTTTTTTACTGGATTTGGTCCATATTTGAGCAAAACATGGATAAATTTAGTCAAGTGAGGAAGTTTTCTACCTATATAATGGTGCAAGAGTCAGGACTCAGGATCAACATCAAGCTTGATTTCTATTGAAAATCAGTCTTTACAGTGGCTGAGTGGATTCCTGGAAAGCAATTTCACAAAGTTTCTTCTATCTGTAGGATTTTTACAGGTTAGTTTCTTGAATCTTCTCCTATCTGCAGGATTTTCACAGGTTAGTTTCTTAAATCTTCTCCTATCTGCAGGATTTTTACAGGTTAGTTGATGTGAGCACTCAACCTTGTTTCTAGACCACAGCTTGATGAGATTTTCCTCATTGGATATTATTCTTTGGCACTCTGTTGGTTTTATTTTGGGTGTAAGTTATAGTATTCAATAGCCATGGATCTCATTAGAAATTATTTTCTAGGACACATGGTACTAATTATAAGAGTAGCATAGATTTCTTCTCTTTTCCTTCTATTTTTCTTTTCAAGAATATTCACTTTTCAATCCCATGATTTATTCAAAGGACAAACGACAACTCCCATTAAAACTAAAAAATCATACGATTTTTTTCCACCTCGGGGTTTTGCACCCACCACCTATATATATCATACATTTCATCTCTTGGACTTGGATAAACGAAGGTACAGATCGATCGAAGTCATCCCTTGTTCTATTTTGAGAAGGAATAAGGAGAAGCAGAAGAAAGTAATATCGGTCTTTGACTCAGGGAAATCCACTCTTGTTTCCTGTGGTGGTCTATCTACTTACATTATGTGAAAATAATGGAAAAGATAATAGAGGAACATATCTCTGAGTTCAAGGAGGCTTTTAGTTTGTTTGACAAGGATGGAGACAGTCAGTACTCACAAATCCACTTCAATTATTTGTCTTTGTCTACATGTTTTCGATCTCTACTTCTTCTGTAAGAATAGGAAGAGATGCAATGTATTTAGCTTATCTGGGTTGTGAAATTTTGAGTTTATTTATATAGATCTATTTTCCAAATTGCTTTATGTGATGACTTGTGTACTTAGATTGGTTGAAAGCGATGGTGTTTTTTATTACCCATTTTTATTAGATTCTAGGATTATCCATTTATGTTGGGTAGTTATGGTAGAGGGATGTAATTAATGGTCACATGGTTGGTACACTGTAGTCAAATAATTTCCCAGTAAAATTATCAGTGTTCTGTGATGAATAGGGGACAAGGTATTAGATATGGTTCATTTAGTTGGTTCTCTTATTACTTGATTTTAGTTTTCATAAATCACCACTCATCAAATTCTGAACATTTTTACTTGTATAGTTAACTGAAGTTTCTAACCCTCTTTCTGATTGGAGTGGGTAGGAGAATTTTATGAGAGATCTATTGCAATTAGACCTCTTGGTTAATAATTTCATCAAAGTCACCCAAGAATTGCACTTAGTCTCATTCACAGAGTGAAGACTGCATTAGCATTGAAAACATTTTAGTTTAACACTTTGGAAGTAGTGTAGCCACTTTGACCTGACTCTCATCTTGAAAAACTTTGATCAATCATTTTGTCAAAGTCACCCAATAATTGCACTTAGTCTCATTCACGTAGTCTCATTCACATAGAATATTGTATTAGCACTGAAACCATCTTAGTTTAACACTTTGGAAGTAGTGTAGCCACCTTGATCTGATGTTCATCTTGAAACACTTTGATCAACTGTACTGGGAGCAAGACTTTTGGGTTTTAAGCCGGAGCCATCATTGCTATGAGCACTCAACCTTGTTGCTATACCACAACTTGATGAGATTTTTCTATAAATTTTAATCAAGTTTGGGTTGATTTCTATAGTCAACACTGCACATTTTGAATATAAAACTGATCATTGCCAATAACTCTTTTCTAAATCCTATCTCTTTTCTCAGAATGTCTTTTTCTGAGAGGCCTTCTATGCTTTTGGGAGGGGATGAGTCTTCATGTTCAGTACTTCAGAGTTGTGTGCCATCTTCTATTGGATTTGAGTAGCAAAGGAGTAATCTCTCAAGGTAAAGGTCTAGAGAATGATTGGTTATCTTTTGTTATGGTGTTCTTCTGAAAGAGCTAGGATAAACCATGTTCATTTCTTCTAGAGTTGTATAGACAGTGTTAGGTCATGTTTTTGTTTTCTATATTTTAATGCTTTTATTTATGTTTTGAAGCCTAGTTTTTATTCTTAGAAAATTTTGTTGATTGACATAGTTTGAATTTTTCCCTTTAGCTTTTATGTTATTTGATTTCTTAGTTTATTTTTACAAGTTTTGGTTTGACTTCATGATCAAAGGGCTTATATAAGGCTTATATGGATTAAAAATTCTAAAAAAATAGCATAAAAGTTTAAATGAGACTCCTAAACCAAGTTTAAACCCTTATCATTAGCATAATTATTGAAAATCATTAACCTAAATTTTCTTGTAGCGCAAGCCAGAAAAAGTTACACAGAGGCGCTACAAGAAAGTCGTGCAAAGTTAAAAGTCCTCTTTCAATGTTGTAGAGGTATAGTTCTTTAAAGCACCGATGAGATATTTCATAATGCTTTCAATCGTCGATCGCAAAGACAATGGTCTAAAGTCCTGTTCAAATTTAAAATCATCTTTTAACGTTGTAGAGATTCAATTGTCTAATGCGTCGACAGCATAATGGTTTAAATTGCCGACACTAGGGCAGCTTAGTTCTTTAAAGCACCGAAGAGATAGTTGAAAAATATTTTGATCATTGATCACGAATCCTATGGTCAAAATGTCGCACAAGTTTAAAATCATCTTTCAACATTGCAGAAATCTAATGGTCTAAAGTAATTTTTTTAAACGTTGCAGAGATTTAGTTAAAACACCGACACTGCGGCAGCATAGTGGCTTGAAGTTTCAATGCATTAGAGATTACTACCCCTGATCGCTGACAAGTTATAAATGGGAAGTGTTGATTCATTTGGTCTTGAGCCCCTGATCGCTGATGCTGAGAAGGATTAATTGTTAATAATGGGAGATTTTGTTACCATGAGAACATTCAAATGATAATCAATTTGACAAGTGGAATATAATCATGAAAGCGAATCATGGGGGTTTCTTGTAGAAATGATGAAATAATGATGGCAGATCATAATGAAACAAAGTCGTCTCAAATCATATCATTTCCTAAAGTGCACGAAGAGAAGGCGGAGATTGTGGCAGAAAATTAGTTCTAGAAAGTAGAATTTTGAATTAGAGTGAAATTTAGGGCTTTTAGAAGCATTTGTGTGGAGTACTCAAAATGGTCAAAGAAGTTGGATGCATGCAATTTGACACCTGACAGACAGAAGAATAGGATTCTAGCAGCTAGATTAGTTGTTGTAAAAGTTTAAAAGACGGTCAGAGTGTGGTATTTATAGAAGTTTTTTGGCAATGAAAAAGAGTGGAAAGACCAATAGGGCAGAACCCTCAGACTTAAGTTGGGTGAAAAACTTTCCAGATTGTGCACAGTTGTTTGCAAAAGAACGATGGTTAGTTTTATTCAAGAATATTGAAGGTTATCATGCAGAGGTTCTTACAAGTTTGCTCAGGGTTTAGGTAAGGATGTAGTGTATTTTTACACTTTGAATTTCAAACTAACCAGGGAGTTACTAGCAGAAGCAAAAGGATTCTGGATGAAGGAGAGTTCTGGTTCAAAAAGGTACCCTTCACCTTTGATACTCAAAGATATCTGCTTCCTGGTGTAGTAGTGGACTGGGGAAAAGGTGTTCCTATTCAAAAATTTAAACCTGAGTGGATTGAGCCTATTAAAATATTGCAAAGCTATGTCACCTGTGAGGCTAGATTTGCCTTTGTGTTCAAATATCATTTTAGATTTCTTCAACATCTCAGTCATGAATCTAAAATGAATCTTCCTTTCTTCTTTCTAAAAATATTACAGAAGATGTCATGTACGGTGGCAGAACACGAGGACCATACAAAACAATCAGTTTTTCACCATGGGCTCATAAAAATCATCATAAGTATTGTATTGCAGAAAAGAGAAAAGACATGGGAGAATTTCTTATTTTGGTCAGGTTTCAAAACTGAGCAGGAGGAACAATCTCAAAAAATACAAGTAGATAAGGGTCAAACTCTAATTAAGAAGCTTAGAAAAAAAGTCACAGTCAAAGATGAAGAAACTGATAAACTAGGAGAAGCTTCGAATCAAGAAAATGAAAATATTGAGTTTGGACAACGAGTTAATGTTGAGGAAAGAAAAGTTCTACAGTCAGAGATGAAGGAAGCTGAGCCAATTAAAGAAGTTTTACCTACAGAACCACATCAAGATGTAATGGAGGAGGTTAAGGAACAGAAGCAAAGCCCCATTACGGTACTGTCAAAAGAGGATGAAAAATAATTATGTGATGAGGCTAGAGTTCTAATTACTAATGAAGCTAAGGTTTGTGTTAAGCAAGAAATTCACACTCATTGTGATGAGGAAGCAGTGTCCAGAAAGAAAAGAATGAAGGATGCTAAATTTGCCTCAATAACTCATCAAGGAAAGGTTTTGAAGATGTTGGGAGAGGTTGGAGTAGTCTAGAGACCTAAGACAAGGCCGAAGAACAAACTTAGGTTAAACATGAAGAAGCTACTCAATCCCAAATTGGATAAAGAAAAGGCTACAGTAATAAAAGATTCATCTCAAGAGAAATTGGATGATAGTGAAAATGACAATAAAGAAATTATGAAAAGTAAAAAACCAATAGTACCAAAAGATAAATGTATCTGCATTGATACTAAGATTTTTGATATTTTCTTGGAGATTCAAAATCGGATGATTCAAGAACAGCAGCAAAATGAGGTAAAGAGTTCTTGTCTAGAGAAAACAAAGATAGTTGAAGAAGAAGTTCACTGCAATACTGAAACTGAAGAACATCCAGAGATTCCTGTGACCTCCACAGAGCTTATGAAGGAGGATGAAGAAATCTATAAGAAACTGAAAATCCCATGGACACCAGATGTTACAAAGAGAAATTTCTATGGCTTGGGGTACCACAACAGACAGATTGACTCCAGAAATCAATCCTTTCCAATATGCAATAGAAATTAAATGTCTAACACTAAAGGATCAGACCTCGTACCTTATTCCAGATGGTTGAAGTAGATTCCCATTGAGCTTTCCAATCTTCAGCTTGAATTGATAGATTACTTCCTCAACAACAAGTAAACAATACAAGCATTCTATATATCATGGTGTTAGATCTATTCTAGCATATATAATCAATAATGTACAAACATTTGACATAATCCCATGGATAAAATATTCATTCAAACACACATTATTGGACAAGAAAAGATATTTCTATTAATATAAATCAGAGATTACAAGATACAACCTCTGACGGCACGTCTGCGAACCGGAGAAACTAAATTCCCCACTTGGGCCTCCACCACCTCAATCCTCCATATCTCGATAGCAAGCTCATAAGCAAAATGCAAGCTTGGGAAGAACACACTAGTGCTCCAAGGGACAAAGGGATGCAGACTCAAGCATAAGTTTCAACAACAATGGACTATAGTTTCTTTGCTCTCAATTCTCTCTTATGCCTTCAATGTACCAAGGGGTTCCTTATATAGCTTTTCAAAGGGGTAATGAAAGGTCAAATCTGAGCGATCTCAAGGCATAGGGAAGGCCAGGAGTCAAATGAGTCAGATCCATGTCAAGGAAAAATTATGCACACATCCCGATGTACACGGTTTTAGTGGTCAAACCGCGTATATAAGCACTTATAGGTTTAAAAGTCGCATGTATCATTTTTCATATGTTTTTAGGGATGATCAAGGAAACATCAAAGGACAAAAAATGGTCCATGGGGTCTAAGGAGTCTGCAGCGGGATAGGAGAAGGCCATACGAAGTGTGATTCACCTGGAGTGGTGAAATGAACTATAACAAATGCCCCCTAATGTGTGAGGTCAGAGGGGTCATACGATGGCCGAAATACATTATAAGTCCATCCCAGAAGTGGAGTGATGAAGGATCCCAAATGGAAGATCAGCCACCCAATCAGCATAGTACACTAATACAACTCTACACATAATTGCAAGTACATATAGCAGTCCCAGATACATAAGAGTACAATGGACATGAATAGGCATGATACATGATATCACATATGTGTTCATAGCCATGTAAAATATACATAAATCAGAATCTCCATGATGAAGATATACAAAGGACCATGATCTCCATTATGGCTAAAGATATAATAGATCAAGATATCCATAGTGGCTGGAAATATCTAACATATACTGGAATCAAGTCACGAGAGCTGAAATCTCATGAACACTGGCATGATCAAGGAGGTAGCATATAAGAAATTCCACCAATCTGGAAATTCTTCTACACAAACCGCTACGATTACATGTCCTACTATGCGAATAGAGGTGTCGAGGTCGAACATAGTAGTCCATCATCTGATTACTAGTCATTAATGTATACCATTAATAGATGTGAGATCACCCACCGATAATGAAAATGGGAATCAAGGTACTAGAGTGCAAACTAACATGTGTGAATAAATGTGTTGAGGTCAAACACTTGAGAGGATCCATCGATCAGGGGACATTGATGTATTCCCAAGAACCGTCGATGGCGAGAGAACCTACCACTGATGCCTACAAGTCTCAAGGCACTCAAAATGACTCTAGATTCCAAGCCTAGAATAAATGATCTGAAGTTGATGGGATGAAATCCACCGAAAAGAGGGCATTAAGGAATCCCCCATCATCCAACACGAGGTACTCAGCAAAGCTGTATAATGTGGAAGGACTCGATCATAGGGTGCATGAACCAGTAACTGTACCGGGAATGGCTGACATGCAAATTCAAGATAACTGAGGAATGTCTGAATCAGGCTTTAACTTCCTTCGAACAAGAGCATAACGGCATATGGTGACTGAATGAACGTAACATAGATTTGATATACAAACTGGGACATCTCTGCAACACAGGAGGCATCAACAGAGGCTCCATAGGGACTGGAAGCTTAACCAGTCGGTGGAGATAAACTCAGATAAACGAGTACAGCTCCTAAAGTCAAACTATAACCCAACCGATGGATGTGATATACAGTGCTCTATTTCCAGGCAACATGACTCGACAGCTGCCACAGATAACATCTTTCCTTGTCTGGATTTTTGGTTTTTAAATTTTTTTTTTTGGACTTTTTCAGTTATTTAAAAAGATTGAAAAAATAATAAAATAGATTTATAGTTACAAACTAGGAGAAGAGAAGTGTCATAAGGGAAAACAAACTAGTTCCAAGCAGTGGAACATACCTATGCTCAATGCAAGGACACATGTGTAGGATATCGACACTTGGGGGAAAATCCCCTCCTGGTAAAAAGGAATCAAGCTGCGAAGGATACAAAAAATGGCTCTGCATGGCTAGACATGAGACAAGCTCGGGCTATATGGCTGAAACGCAATGTCAAGGGAGCCGGCATAAAGCTCAATAAGGCAGGAAAAGCTCACGATAATGCATTCACAACTTGACATGAGGGATTCCTGAGGGAAATAGGCCAGCAAATTATCAAGAGGAGTATGAGACTCTTGCGAAATGTCATGGTAGTACTATAGAATGAAGTCCCACACCCTAAAGGAGAAAATGTCAACATGGGCACCAAATGAAAATAGGGTGCTAGCTAGGGTACCCATGTAAGGTAAAGCTCTACCACTCATATCATACCACTTCTAAAGTAGCAAGAAGGTTTTGTGACATAATAGAGTGGGTTCATACCTAAGGTCATGATGAGATGGTCATAAGCTTATGAAAAATGTAAACGGTGATGAAACCTAACCTATATGCTAGTTTAGACATGATACCTGAGATTGGCACGAACGGGTCAATCCAATGGCTGAAATGACGCTGAAAAAGGTCTTCTACATCATGAATTATGTCAAAAACGGTCCAAAATGGTTAGAAAATGTCCAAACTATAGGAAAGGGGGTAAAAATTTTCAAATATTTGAAAATTTTCTATAAATAGTAAACAATTCAAAATATTATAAATCATTTGAAACTTTTACCCATTTGAGCTCTGATTTTCAACAGCAAATTCCAGGAGATCCAGCTGGCAGAATCCACTATCGTTTCTTCCAGGTATTTACTCATGCTCTCTTCTTGCATTTTGATACAATTTTTATGAATTTTCATGGTCAAATAAGGTTTTTAGGCCATCCCAAAATGAGCGTTGCGGCCCATGTGGAAATTGAGGTTTTTTCCGCGTATAGGGCTAGATATATGCAGAAAATGGCCTCAAACTCGCGTACATACGTGGTTTTTTTGAAAACAGTCGCATATGAGGCCACACATATGGTTTTTTCAATCAACTAATGGGAAAATTTGCAATTTCTTGTGCAGGATGGTCCTAGAGTGGAGAGAGCGTGAGCATGGTGAAGTAGAGGAAGCAGTAAGGGCCGACTTAATGGCTCAACAAGCTCTATGTGGATGCGAACTCTACAAGTTTTGGTGTCTTGGTGGTTTGAGAGCGAAACCAAGACTATTACAAATGCTGGTGGATTACTGGGATCCAGACTCAGAGTCCTTCCATATAGATGGGATGTCCCTCACCATAGAGGTGGAGGACATATACTTTATCACTGGGATTTTCACCACTCTAGGTGAATCACACTTTGTATCGCCTTCCCCTGTCCCGCTGCAGACTCTTTAGACCCCATGGACCATCTTTTATCCTTTGATGTTTCCTTGATCATCCCTAAAACTATATGAAAAATGATATATGCGGCTTTTAACCTGATAACCTCGTACATACGCGGGTTTGACCTCGATAACCGCGTACATCGGGATGTGTGCATAATCCAAATCCTTTTGGAGTTTTCCTTGACATGGATTTGACTCATTCAACTCCTGGCCTTCCATATGCCTTGAGGTCGCTCGGATTCGACCCTTAATTATCCCTTGTGAAGCTGTATAAGGAACCTCTTGATACATTGAAGGCATATAGAGAGATTGAGAGCAAAGAAATTATAGTCCATTGTTGCCAGAATTTATACTTGATTCTACATCCCTTTGTCCCTTGGAGCACTTTTGTGTTCTTCCCAAGCTTTCCTTTTGCTAGTGAGCTTGCTATCGAGAGATGGAGGATTGAGGTGGTGGAGGCCCAAGTGGGGGATTTAGTTTCTCCAGTTCGTAGACGTGCCGTCATAGGTTGTATCCATCTTGTAATCTCTGATTTATATTAATAAGAACTATCTTTTCTTATCCAATGATGTGTATTTGATTGAATGTTGTATCCATTGGAATATGTCAAATGCTTTTACATTATTCATTATATATGCTAGAATAGATCTAACACCATGATATATAGTATTCTTGTATTGTTTACTTGTTGTTGAGGAAGTATTATACCAATTCAAGCTGAATATTGGAAAGCTCAACGGGGATCTACTTCAACCGTCTGGAATAAGGTACGAGGTCTGATCCTTTAGTGTTAGAAAATTTATTTCTATTTCATATTGGGAAATATTGATTTCTAGAGTCAAAGCTGTCTGTTGTGGTACCCCAAGCCATAGGAATTTCTCTCCATAACAGAATTGGCGACTCCGCTGGGGAGTTCCTAGTTATTTTTCCTTTGGGGGTTTTTATCAGTACAATGGGCTTGATATTATTGACTCGCTCTTTGTTTCTCCTTGTTTCTAGGTTGCATTTTATAGTATGTTCATCCATTGACACTCCGCTTTATTTGTTTGACCCTTGGCCTACTTTTTACCACTGCCTTCTCTGTATACGCAGGTTTTTGGCCAAAAGTCGCGTATATACGTAGTTGTTCTTTAAATAGTCGCATACATCCTCCCTTTTGGTTGAGTTTGATGTTGTGGGAAGTTGATGGGTGGGTTTTGAGTGTGGTTGGGTCTTCCTTGGGTCTGATTTTGTTTGTTGGATGCTTCTTTTGTGACCAGAGACCACTTTTTCATTGATTTTTCTTTGAAAGTAGTTTTACTCATTTTTCCTTTTTGTTTTTCCATTAGTGCATTACTCTTTTTGTCTTGGTGTCTTGCTGGGCTTGTCTTTTATACTTGCTGTAGAGACTAAGAGTTTTAGATGACTTTTATTGCATTTTTAATTCTTTTATATTGAAAAATACAAAGTAGTTGCACTCTTAGTTGCACTCTTAGTTGCATCTTAGATATGGATTTGAGGAGGTACTTGCATTGGATTGCTTGGATGAGAGTTGTTTTTAGGCTTTCATATAGGAAGGATTGCATTGTCATTCAGAAAGGAATATATATTTATGCATCTCATGAAGTGGCATACCCTGTTTTTCATTTGACAAAGATTGCACTTAGCATTGTTTGTTATGGTGTGCACTTTTATTTCACTGCTAAGTCTTCATATCACTAGTTGCATGGCCATTTCGCTTTGAGTAATTACAGCCAACTAAAATCAACGCATAATAAAATGAATTACACTCTTTTCTTTTATAGGGTGCATCAACAAGATTAGGTTTTAGGATCTTGGAATAGTTCATTGTAAGTTAATTCTGCAAGATCACTAAACAACAACATATAGGTGTCTATCTAGGGAGTGTGTGAAATCCTTGGTATAACCATCATTCTCAGGATCCTCCTCTCAAACGGGAGTTAAGCACGAGGCAGTGTGAGCGGTTATTGATTGGGATGACCCCTAGTCATAACTGAGTAGCACCGGAGATATTTACAGGATTGTATTCGTATCTGGGGGATCTTTCGAGAGTTTCGGGCTTTGCTACCCTGCCCATACAGTCAATCCCGCCTATGAATGTCCACTTGAGATTTGATTATATTGAGGTGACCTTAGTGACCTTACCTAGGATATCGAGGGGGTACTTGTAGAGGTTATTTTGTGGGTATCCCGGCCAGGTAGTTGTCAGATAGCACAGACACTTTATGCATTGAAGCTGAGGGCCGCTATAATTGGTTACGTACCTTTGCTTGTAGTGTATGGGATTTTCAAGCCTCTCCTAGGAAAGACATACCTGCTGCATTTGGGAGCTCACATATCCTCCCCTTGGTTTGCTTGTATTTTGGCTGTAGATTTTCTTAGGAGTGTGCTCTTTGTGCACTAGTTGGCCTTGGGGATCGTGGTTACTTGAGTATATTTATGCTCTCTTGAGTTTGGGTCCTTTTATTTTTGGCATGCCTGATATCCTGTCACCTGTCCTTGGTCTTAGTATGGACCCTGGTGTCAGACTTGGGGGCATTACAGCCCCTTACCATGCTCATATATTTTTGGAGGATTTTTATCCCTTTTGCTTGGTCTTTACACCGGTGGTCACCCTCACGGGGGTGGTAATGGATGCAAGAACGTTGGGTCTACACTTTGCTTTCCCTTTTATATCCCATCATTCACCACATTGTTTCCTTTGGGTGTAGTTGTCATGATCATTCCTCCCTATATCCTATATTTTGGATTCTTTATTGAATATTTTTGGTTGTTTTGGTCTAATATGGTTGTCATGTAGGATCCAGTTTTTGTACACTCTCTCCGAGGTTTAGAACTGTTTGTGCCTATCATAGGTATTATGTCTAAACTGGAATATAGGTTAGGATTTCACATCCTCTTGCACTTATGCATTTCCTTATGACCATTCCATCTTACCCTTAGGTATGAACCCATTCCATGGTATCACGGAACCTTCATGTTGTTGTTAGAAGTGGTACTATGTGAATGGTAGATATTTCCTATACATGGGTGCCCTAGTTAGCTCCCTTTTGCATTTGGTACCCATGCTGTGAGTCCTCTCTTAGGTCTGGGAGTCCCTTATAGTACTGCCATGACATTTCGCAAGAGCCTCATACTCCTCTTGATCTTAAGATGGCCTGTTTCCCTCCGGACTCCCCCTATATCAAGTTGTGAATGCATTATCATGAGCTTTGCCTGCCTTATTGAGCTTTATATTGGATTCCCTGACATTGCATTTCAGCCATATAGCTCGAGATTGTCTCATGTCTAGCCATGTAGAGCCATTTTTTATATCCTTCGCAGCTTGATTTCCCTTTTTACCGGGAGGGGATTTTCCCCCGAGTGTCGATATCCTACACATGTATCCTTGCATTGAGCATAGGTATGTTCCACTGCTTGGAACTAGTTTGTTTTCCCTGATGGCACTTGTCTCCTCCTAGTTTGTAACTATAAAGCTAGTTTATTCTTTTTTCAAGCTTTTCAAATAACTGAAAAAGTCAAAAAAAAAAAAAAACCAAAAATCCGGACAAGGAAAGATGTTATCTTTGGCAGCTGTTGAGTCATGTCGCCTTCGAATAGAGCACTATATATCACATCCATTGGTTGGGTTATAGTTTGACTTTAGGAGCTGTACTCATTTATCTGAGTTTATCTCCACCGACTGGTTAAGCTTCCAGTCCCTATGGAGGCTCTGTTGATGCCTCCTGTGTCACAGATATGTCCCAGTTTGTATATCGATTCTATGATGCCTTCATTCAGTCACCATATGTCGTTATGCTCTTGTTCGAAGGAATTTGAAACCTGTGTTGGCCATTCCTCAGTTATCTTGACTTTGCATGTCGGCCATTCCCGGTACAGTTACTGGTTTGTGCACCTTATGATCAAGTCCTTTCACATTAGACAGCTTTGTTGAGTACCTCGTGTTGGATGATGGGGGATGCCTTAATGCCCTCCTTCCAGCATATTTCATCCCATTGACTTCAGATCATTTATTCTGGGATTGGAGTCTAGAGTCCTTGTGAGTGCCTTGAGACTTGCAGTCATCAGTGGCAGGTTCTCTCGCCATTGACAGTTTCTTGGGAATACATCAATGTCCCATGATCGATGGATTCTCTTAAGTGTTTGAACTAAACACATCTATTCACACTTGTTAGCTTGCACTCTAGTACCTTGATTCCCATTTTCATTATCGGTGGGTAATATCGTGTCTGTTAACGGTATACATCAATGACCAGTAATCAGACAATGGACTACTATGTTCGACCTCGACACCTCTATTCACATAGTAGGACATGTACTCGTAGCGTTTTGTGTAGAATACTTTCCAGACTGGTGGCATCTCTTACATGCTAACTCCTTGATCATGCCAGTGTTCATGAGATTTCAGCTCTCGTGACTTGATACCAGTGTATGTCAGATATTTCCAGCCACTATGGAGATCTTGATCTATTGTATATCTTCAGCCACTTTGGAGATCATGGTCCTTTGTATATCTTCATCATGGATATTCTGAACTATGTATATTGTACATGGCGATGACCACATATGTGATATCATGTATTATGCCTATTCATGGCCATTGTACTCTTATGTATCTGGGACTGCTATATGTACTTGCAGTTATATGCAGAGTTGTATTATTGTACTATGCTGATTGGGTGGTTGGTCTTCCATTTGGGTACCTTCATCACTCCACTTCTAGGATGGACTTATAATGTATTTTGGCCATCGTATGACCCCTATGACCTCACACATTAGGGGGCATATGTTATAGCGAATTTCACCACTCTAGGTGAATCACACTTTGTATGGACTTCCCCTGTCCTGCTGCAGACTCTTTAGAACCCATGGTCAATCTTTTATCCTTTGATGTTTCCTTGATCATCCCTAAAACTATATGAAAAATGATATATGTGTCTTTTAACTTGATAACCGCGTACATACGTGGGTTTGACCCTGATAACCGCGTACATCGGGATGTGTGCATAATCCAAATCCTTTTGGAGTTTTCCTTGACATGGATCCGACTCATTCGACTCCTGGCCTTCCATATGCCTTGAGGTCGCTTGGATTCGACCCTTCATTATCCCTTATGAAGCTATATAAGGAACCTCTTGATACATTGAAGGCATATAGAGAGATTGAGAGCAAAGAAATTATAGTCCATTGTTGCCAGAATTTATAGTTGAGTCTAGATCCCTTTGTCCCTTGGAGCAATTTTGTGTTCTTCCCAAGCTTTCCTTTTGCTAGTGAGCTTGCTATCGAGATATGGAGGATTGAGGTGGTGGAGAAAAACCAGTACAAGCTGATATAGAGAAAAACCAGTGGCAGTCTTAACAGGGGTTCGATATGCCCACAAAGCAGGATATAACATAATGTGCCAATTATTCTTGCTTTGTGCAATGGTTCATTGGAGAATGCATTTGAGTGATTTATTCACTACCTCTACTTGTCCATTCGCTTGGGGGTAGTAAGAAGATGAATGCTCTTGCCTATACCCTAACTTGGATGCCAACTCTTCCATCATACGGTTCTGAAAGTGCAAGCCATGGTCAGTGACAAGATCTTTCGAAATCCCGAACTAAGTAATAATTTGGTTGAACACAAAGTGAGTGGCTGTCTCACCATTGGATTTTACTGTAGGCATAGCCTCAACCCATTTCGTGAAATAATCAATAGCTACTATAATGTGATGGTGCCCCCTAGCTGAAGCTGGGTTGCAATCCATAAAATCAAGCCCCCACTTAGTGAAGGGACTAGCGGTGATAATGGGATGTAATGGGGTAGGTTTCGAGCACATATTACGTGTGAACACCTAGAAAGGGTGGCACCTCTTGACCGCATCAACACAATCCTTAAAGATCGATGGCTAGAAATAACCCACTCTTAAAATATTTTGAGCTATATAAATCCCAGATAAATGACCACCACATGCCCCTCCATGACAATCATTCAGCACTACCTCATCCTCTTCATGAGTTAAACAATGTCATAAAATGGAATCTACCCCACGATGGTACAAAGTATTATCCACTATGAGGTAGTTCTTAGAGACGTGACGTAATCGTCGTCGTTCATCTCGCGAGAGGTGAGTAGGGGTCTTCAGTGTTTGTAAATATATTATGATATCCCCATACCATGGGTCTAACATTGAGATTAATAAGATGTGTTCATCGACAAACGTATCTTCACAAACCAACTCCTCAGCATCGCTCGGGAAATCCGAGATAAGCTCTGCAAAAATTAAAGACAATCCCTTTACTATACTTTCCCCCAATCATCCTTCAGGTGAGGACAAATTGAAACGAATTGACATGGGCCACAACCAAGGTCTAGCGAAGGAGAATATGATGTCTCAACCACTGAACCGCATGTACGGTAGCTAAAGTAAGATTCTTGACATGAAAATAATGAATCTCTACGTCAATAAGGTTCTGGCTCAAGTAATATATGACATGCTCTTGGATTTCCTCATCCTCTTGAACGAAAACCATACCAATTGTCTCTAAGAATGTGGCCACATATAATAGAAAATCGAGGCTATAATCCGGAGGACTAATCATCGAGGCCGTTGCTAGGGCTAGCTTGAGTGCATCGAAGGACTCATGGGCTCGCTCATCCCAATAAAAGGGGGTGTCCTTCTTCAAGAGACGCATGAAGCCTCTATTGAAATTGGCAAAGTTGACAACAAATCTTCATAACAAGTTTGCCATGCCTTGCAAACACTGAACATGATGAATATTCTTCGGGGGAGACAATTGAAGTATTGCCTCAACCTTCAAAGGGTCAACTCTTATACCCTCTTTAGAAATGATGAATCCTAACAAACGCCTTGATTTCACACAAAAGATGCACTTATGAGGATTTAGTCTGACCAAATAGTGTCGACATCTTTCGAATACCAATCTCAAGTGATAGGGATGACGCATTGTCATGTGAGAATGAGCAGCAAGGTCATCCAAAAATACCTCGATAATTGACTTGAGATCATGGAAAATCAAGGTGATTTCCCTCTAAAATGTAGCTCCGACGTTTTTAAGGCCGAAAGGCATTTTCGGATATGCAAAAATTCCCCTAGGACAAATAAATGCACTCTTATGTTGGTCCTCAGGTTTAATCTGTATCTGATGATATCCAGAAAATCCGTCCATAAAGGAGAACACCTCACTACCCACACACTCATCCAAAATATAATCTATAAATAGTGTGGGGAAGTTGTCCTTAGGACAAGCTCGATTCAAATTGCAGAAATCAGTGCATATGCGGATCACTCCCTGCTTCTTATCCATACCCACTTCGTTAAGGGAATGGGATAGATGAAACTGGCTTTCAACAGCTTCTCTATCTCTACCTTAATCATGGGTGCTTTCCTAGGATTCACCGCACATAAATGTTGTCGAACAGCCTTAGCATTGGGGTAAGTATTAATCTCATGCTCGACAATACAAGGGTCCATACTTGGCATCTCATCATAAGACCAAGAAAAAATATCACAGAATTCCTTAAATAGCTCGGTGTATTCTAGAATCTCAGCATGGGAACATTCCACCCCAATATAGACATTCTCTATCATGCCAGGATTATGAGAGATGTTGATAGGAATCGTTGTAGATATGTTCGCCATGTTTTGATCAGCCATCGGAATAGGAGACCTTAATGGAACCATAGGACTACCAACTATCTGACTAAGAACCACCCTAAAATCCTCACGCTCCAAATATTCAAGCTCTAGAAGAAAGTACAATCTATGATGAATTTCCTCCCATGGTGGCTCAACTCCCGACATAGCCTCAATAATCACTTCATCCAAAGGGGAAATCGTATCAAGGTAGTTGTGTGCATGAGAAGACTGTACTGCCCATGCCGGTAGCACATAAGGGTCCTCCTCCTTCGTCCATGAAGAGAAAGGACTAGGCTCTACAACACACTTGAGATTAGCTTGATAAGCTATCATAGCTACAGGCAATGGCATGTTCGTCTCGACAGGCTCACTCGAAGTACTCGGTGTAGGAAGAATTTAAGGATATTCCATATGAGTCATGCGAAAAGACACCGATGTCGTAGAGGTCGAAGGCTCATCAGAACTAGATCTTATCATGAGGATCGGTGCAGGACAACTAAAGCTTCCCATGAGGGATGGATACATGCCTACACCCACACTCCTAGTTGCCGGCTGAAAGTGCTCAACGATCGGGATCGAAGCTCCCGAAGATGCAGTAACAGACAGATTCTTGAATATTGTTTGATCAATCATTACGATCTTCCCATTATGTGGAAATCATACAACGCGAAACAAGGAAGAAGCAACGGCTTGCATATTGTACATCCAGTTCCTACCTAGCAAGAGATTGTAGTCAAGGGGTGCATCAACGACCTCAATCTTTATCGCAACGGTCTTCCCCCCCAAATGGACTTTAAGGGAAGGAAGGATGCCATGCGGCCTAAAATATCTCCCATCAAACGCAATTAACATAGTCGTTGATTTAGACAGCTCAGGAGAACCCAGACCCTTCCAATAGGGCAAAGACATCACAGAATTAGCAGTGCCCTCATCAATCACAGTGCACTTGATGGTCATATTAAGACATTCTACGTGACCCAAAAGAGACACATAGTAGAGAAAGCGAGGTTGTAGTCTTGCATTTTCAAATTTGATCACAGAGGAAGAATCATCATCGTTCACACCAAGGGAAGAAAGAAACGCATTCCTTTGCGAAGGACAACTCTGAAGCACTTCCAATGCAGACATCGCATAAGGAGTGTGGCCCAAATCCTCGACAACAGAATAATTCTGGGCGGCCCGGGCATTTGGATTATTCCCTGAATGCTTAAGGACTCCCTTAGGAATGCGGGGTGCAACCTTAGGTTTATTCATAGGTTTCTCAATGCGCAAAGGGGACCCTAGTGGATCAGGCTCTTTGGCTGGGATGGATTGTGACAAACCATAATATTTCACACGGGTCACAAATTTCGTAGCACAAACCATGTTAATGCACCCACGACCACTACCCTTCAGTGGATCATCATCACCAGACTGGTCATGGGACTTTGAGTTCATATTTTGATTATGCGGTAAAGGGTTAGTTAGCACAGCTGGACCCTATGCCAAGAATCTCGAAGCTTCTTCAATATGAGGGCACAAGTAAGTGAGGTGATCGTCCTTACATAACTTGCAAGGGAACTTAACCTTACATTTAGCTTGCTTTCCCCCCGAAGCATTTCGGCTGTTCTTGTCATTATTGTTAGCATTCTCATTCTTATTCCCACCCTTACGATTATTTTTACCCTTTTTTCAATTCCGTCTGGGCTGCTGGTTACCCTTTTGGTCCGACGATCACACAAAAAGTACACTCATCATTTGGGTGGGTTGAGACAAAGCCATAGCTTGTCCCGAAGGAGATTGGTTAATTGATATTTGAATAACTTGTTTTGCAACCGAATCCACAGGTTTTGCACTTGCATAGCCCATAATTCCATCGGCATGTGGTCCGAGTTTGACTTTGGGATCGAAACTGGAATGAGGAGCATTGGGAATAATCTCATACAACAAACTGGACTGAGCATAAATCAAGTCCAGTTCCTGTGCCCTAAAAATTGCTTGTTCCTCATTCTGTAGTCCAGATGTGGAAACATCCTTCGCTATATACGGAAATAACGACTTGAGGAACCACTCGAAGGGGAATTCCGACGGTATAAAAGCTTTAATTAACCTCTTCTGTCTACGCCACTCTTGAATATGATCAGAGATATGGGTGGCTTTATCTTGCTGAAATGTCAACAAGAGTTTAGTACCAACGTCATAATGCACTGGTAGCTGGAAGTGATTAGGAAAAGTCATCGCAAGGTCGTCGAACAAAGCGAAATCTCTCCTATGTAACTCTATATACCATTTCGCAGCAGGCCCTATAAGGGTGCATTGAAATAGTCTCAAATGAACTGAGTCCTGATGTAAGGAATTCGAAGAGCACCATAGGTGAAACGTAGTAACGTGTTCACTCAGATCCTCTCCCGGTTAGCCCTCGAACTTAGGTATGTTTGAAGGAAGTTTGGTAGGGACAACCGGCCAAGCCAGGTCATGAGCCACAAGATCGTTCATCAATCTTGATAAGTCAGGAAGATTGAGTGTCGCGAGGAAAGGGAGCCTAGGATGATGAGGTCAATGGATCGCTTCCTGATTCATATAGGGTTGATTACCACCATGGCCTCGGCCATAGTGTCCTCATCCCATATGACCTGTATAGGGTGGCGTGGAAGCACCATAGTGTAGTGGACCTTGAATAGTAGGAGCTACAAAGCCGTAATTAGGAGAGTAAGCAGGTTGTTGCTACCCACCTCCATAAGGTGAAGAACCCTGTCCATACTGCATCCCATAATAGGGTCCATAATTCATCGCATGCTATGCCCCATGAGACACTCCATAGGTAGGAAGATATGCTCCGAAAGTATGGATATACATATTGGAAGTAGGGATATACACCCCGGAAGTAGTAACATGACCTCTAGAAGTATGAACATAGCGTCCTGAAGCCACGGGTGGTATGTAAACCTGAGACACAATTGGTATAGTAACGACAGTACGGACCTAAATCGTAGCCATATGCTAGCTCAAAGGACCATGCGAATAAGGTGGAGGATGTACATTTGAATAACTAGGGACTGAGGATGAAGGAATATGAGTAATAATGTATGTACTACCACCTATCGTCACTTGTCTCGGATCTAGTATCCTAATCAGATCGCTAACCCTAGACCTAGGAGGGATATGTGATGTAACTTCCACCACTGGGACGGAAGGTGCAATGTGACTTGTGCTCCCAAAACTCTCCACATGGTAAGGAATGAGAGTTCCCCTAGGCATAGTGTTAGGTTTGAATTCAGATTCGACATGAAATGCCAAATCATGTGTAGGGAAACCAAACATAGCATAAATAGCATATCTAGTGCTGGCAGGTTAAAAATGAGTCTCGGTGTCCTCTTTCATTCCATACCAGTAATGCGTCAATGGGGAATCAACCCTAGAGTGAGTAGGTTTATCGTGCATGGTTCCTATCTCAGAAATCATAGGACCTAACTCAGCCAAGTCGGGTGAAGGATCGTAAGTAGGAGTAAAGTCCCCATCGTCTACACGAATGGGAGGAGGTGGTTCAGGAATATCCTCTAAATGGTCTCCCATGGTGTGTGAATCAATGTGTGAAATAGTCCACCTAGACTGTCTAGGTCTCTCTTGCAAAGGAGGATGAGAAATAGAAGGCAGAAGTCCTGCTAAACGATGAGAACGACGAGGATCCGCACCCAAATCCACAATGACTCAAAAAATAGAAAAGACTCTCTATTTACGTAAACCCTAGGCCAACTATCATGCATAGAGCAATCACTAATAAAATCTAAAGCCAAATGCAGGAAAAGAAGGGCTGGTTAAATGAGCTCCCCAATGAAGCAGGTATGTCTCACCTAGGAGAGGCTTGAGATTCCCATACACAACAAGTGGAGGTACGTAACCAATTATTGTGGCCCTCAGCTTCAACGCATAAAGCGACTATGTTGTTCGATCCCAACCTGGCCAGGACACCCAGAGAATAACCCCTGCAAAGTACCCCGTCGATATCCTAGGTAAAGCCACTAAGGTCACCTCAATATAATCAATGCTCAGGCGCACTGTCATAGGCGGGATTGACCGTATGGGTAGGGTAGCAAAGCCCGAAACTCTCGAAAGAGCCCCCAGATATGAATACAATACTGGAAATATCTTCGGTGCTACTCAGTTATGACTAGGGGTCATCCCCATCAATAACCACTCACACTGCCTCGTGCTTAAATCCCTTTTGAGAGGAGGATCCTGAGAAACACTGGTTATACCAAGGATTTCACACTCTCACCTAGACAGACACATACATGTTGTTGTTTAGTGATCTTGAAGAATTAACTTACAATGAACTATTCCAAGATCCTAAAACCTAAGCTTGTTGGTGCACCCTAGAAAAGAAAAGAGTGTAATTCATTTTAATTTAGCATTGATTTTAATTGGATTTATTACTCAAAAAAGGGATATGACCGTGTAACTAATGGTGTTATGATGCAACATGAAGTAAAATGCACACCTAACAATCAATGCAAATGCATTGTGTCCATGAAAACAGGGTATGCTACTACGTGAAATGCATAATTTCTCTTCAAATGATGAATGCAAACTTTTCCTATATGAAGTCCTAACTAGTACTCCAAAGCAAATCTAGTGCAAGTACAATGCAAAGATGCAAAATGTAATGCATGATGATAAGCAAATGTTTTTGGATTTTTTGAAATAAAATGAGATGGAAAAAACAAAAGAATGATTCTATGACCCCTAGACTTTGCAAGTACACCCAAATAGAAATCAAGAAAAGCACTAAGGTAAAAGAACTCTAATGCGCTAATCTCAAACAAAAAATCGAAAATGCCATGACAAGAACCTTCTTAAAAAAAAAAATTAGCCTAAAAAAACGTTTCTAGTCAGAAACAGAGGTCTAAACAGACTCAGGCGGTGCCAAAGGAGACTCAACAAATATCAAAATTCACCCAGCAACCAATTAAATTCCACAAAAAGGAAAAAGCAAAGGCATATGTGACTGTTCACAGTAAACCCGTGTGTATACGCGGAAATCGCAGAGGAACCCGCGTGTATATGTGGCTGTGAGTTAAAAACTCACGTACGGGAAGAAAGGTGCATAAACTCAAGGAAAACAGATAGGCTGAGACAAAATTCACACCAATCAGACCCTACAGGCATTACATGCCCCCAGACCCGACACAGAAACAAGAGAGAAAGAGCAATTCAAATTCATTGAATGTTGATAAAACAACCCCCAAAGGACAAATACTAGGAACTCCCCAGTGGAATCGCCAATTCTGTTACGGAGAGAAATTCCTATGGCTTGGGGTACCTCAACAAATAGCTTGACTCTAGAAATCAATCCTTTCCAATATGCAATAGAAATTAAATGTCTAACACTAAAGGATCAGACCTCGTACCTTATTCCAGACGGTTGAAGTAGATCCCCGTTGAGCTTTCCAATCTTCAGCTTGAATTGATAGATTACTTCCTCAACAACAAGTAAACAATACAAGCATTCTATATATCATGGTGTTAGATCTATTCTATCATATATAATAAATAATGTACAAGCATTTGACATAATCCCATGGATAAAATATTCATTCAAACACACATTATTGGACAGGAAAAGATATTTCTATTAATATAAATCAGAGATTACAAGATACAACCTCTGACGGCACGTTTGCGAATCGGAGAAACTGAATCCCCCACTTGGGCCTCCACCACCTCAATCCTCCATCTCTTGATAGCAAGATCACAAGAAAAAGGAAAGCTTGGGAAGAACAGACTAGTGCTCCAAGGGACAAAGGGATGTAGACTCAAGCATAAGTTTTAGCAACAATGGACTATAGTTTCTTTGCTCTCAATTCTCTCTTATGCCTTCAATGTACCAAGGGGTTTCTTATATAGCTTTTGAAAGGGGTAATGAAAGGTTGAATCCGAGCGATATCAAGGCATAGGGAAGGCTAGGAGTCAAATGAGTCAGATCCATGTCAAGGAAAACTCCAAAAGGATTTGGATTATGGACACATCCCGATGTACACGGTTTTAGTGGTCAAACCCACGTATATACGCGCTTATAGGTTTAAAAGTTGTGTGTATCATTTTTCATATGTTTTAAAGGATGATCAAGGAAACATCAAAGGACAAAAAAAGGTCCATGGGGTCTAAGGAGTCTGCAGTGGGACAGGGGAAGGCCATACAAAGTGTGATTCACCTAGAGTGGTGAAATCAGCTATAACACTAGAAGGGATGCAAACAATCTCAGGACACAAATGTATTGATTTTGAAAAGGAAAACCTACAAAGAAGCATTAAGGAATACAAATATCAAGTTGAATATATGCATGAAATAAATAATGGATTAGTTACTACAAACAAGAGACTTAGAGAAGACTTGGAAGAGGTTAACAATCATTGCCAGGAATTAGTTGCAGTTTCTAGGGAAGCTCTTAAAAGGAAAAGGCAAATAGAGAATTAGTTCACACAGCTAAAGCAGACTATCCAGGTGTTGACTCAGCAGAACTAGGAGCTAACAAGGAGGGTTGCAGACTTGGAGGCAGATCATTTGAAAGATAGAAGGAAAGCACATGCTTTAGAGGGCATTGCTTTACTAGCTGAAGCAACTAAAGACTTGTAAATTCAGTTAAGAGAGTCAGTTATTAGTTAAGTTTGGAAAGTCATTTTATTTTTCTATAATGATAGTTTAGATTGAACTATTCAATAGATAGCCTAAAATCAGTGAGGGTTCAGTTATTCAATTGATTTTGAAGGAATAGGATAAATGTAATTATGAAAGAAGACAAATGGTTTGATTTTTTGCTAGCAAGGGGATGCTATCAAGCCTTCTTTATGAGCTAAGTAAAAGACTCTTATGTGTTTTTGATGACTGAACTATGAAATATATGCACTATATGCCCTTCAGATTATTGACTGGTTTGATTTCTAATTTGTGTTAATTACTTAGTTGGTATATTCATTTTGTGTTTAATGTTTTTATGCTTGAAATGCTTGCTAACTGTGGGTGAAATTCAGTACTGTGTTTACTCTATTGGATTTTGTTTTATATCTTATGCATCTCAGTCATTTAAATTCTCATGATTTAGTGTTTTATTTGGTCTTATGAATTTTTTCCCTCTTGTCTTCAAACTGTTCAACCAAAACCTTATAAAACTCTATTTTAGTTTATTGTGATTTTTTGAGATTGTGTTCGCTTGTTCTTTCGTAGTCTGCGAACAATTTATGGCACAAACATCTTTGGTGCCATTGCTAGGGACGAAGTTGAAAACCTATTTTCCCTGGGATACTTATCATTTCACTAGTTTTGAGAGGTGAACTTAAACCAACAAATATTAAAGACTACTTTTCGCCAGTTTTTCATAGTGGCTACTAAGGGAGTTGGAGCAAGAAGCAGACCTAGTTCACCTTTACAGCTGGGTGTTTCAGACCCAGAACAAATATTGAAAGTAGATAGGAATATTATAAGGCCTCAGTCATCACCAGCCCTATGTAACCCTTATCAGTTAGATATTTCATCACTTTTATCTGTTTTGAAAGAAGAAAAACAAAATTCACCTTGGTTGAATCCTATAATTCCTGTCAGTAATGTTCAAGTTTTCACTGATCCTCAATCCTTTAAGAAAGAAAAGACAATATATCCTGGAAAAATTCCTCTATTTAATCTCAAAGTTGGTAAAATTCCATTCCAGCCAAGTTCCAATCAAGTCTTTCCATCACCAAAACTAGTTAACTTAAAGATGGCAGCCCAAAATCAGCCATTAGATATGATGGACCGAATGGTTGCAGCTAGGTATGTACCTTTAGTTTTGCCTTAGCCTTTGAATGCACTTCCTGGAGGTGATTACCAAAAATACTTTCCTAGTTTTAATGGACAAGGTGAAACCACAGCTGAGGAGCACTGTGAAGCTTTTCTCAGCTATGCTGATAATTAGAATATTGAGGCCAAGGATGTATGGATGAGGATGTTTGTACAGAGTCTTGATGGAGATGTCAGAAAATGGTTTAGGGAGTTTCCTACAAGTTCTATCACTATCATAGAATAGCTTCAGGACATTTTCATGAGACAATGGGGTGACACCAAGGATCATACATATTACATAACTGAGTTTGGAGCCATTAGGATAGAGAAGGATGAAACTATAGCTGATTTTTCGAAGAGATTCAAAAAAATGTATGGCAGAATTCCTGCATAGATAAAACCTTCAGAAACATTTGCAAAAATCACATGTGCCAATGATTTTGATCATGAATTTTCCCTACTTTTAAGAGAAAGAAGACCTGTTACTTTACTGAACATGCAGGATGCAACATTAGAAGTGGAGTCTAATATATTAGCTTCTAATAGATTGAAGGGAAATGCAGCTCAGCAGATATATGAGAGGAAGGGAAAGAAAGAGGCAACTCCAGGGGTTTCAACATCCCACTCTGCAGAAAGTAAAATTGATGAGATGGCCAAGCTAGTTAAAATACTGACTGCAAAATTAAACAAGTTGGAACTAGAGAAGAATTCAAACAAACATGGTCAAGAAGGTGAGAGAAACCCTAATAATCAAAACCAATTTAGAAGACAATTTGCACCTCATTTCATACCTAGAGAAAGAAGAAACAATGATATACAACAAGAAAGGAGAGAAAATAAGGATCAAAGAGTACCACCCCCACTTCAAAATAATGTTGCTGATGAAGAAGAAATTGAAGAGGAAGTGTTATTTGAGGATACAGACCAGGATATGAATTATTTTGGAGAGCAGTTAACTGAGAGTTTTGTCATTGAAGAAGAGTTTTTAAACTTAGAATATTATGATGCTGATATGTTTGAAACAGAAAATGATTTAATTCCTGAAGTGACTGGTGTAACTGCTAATACATACCAGACTGAACCAAAGAAAACTTTAAATTTGAGGTCAGGTCCAAAACAAGTAGTTCAGAATCCAAAGAAAAAGGTAGTTATACCTCCTAAACAACAGTCTAATCCTATGTTAGAGAAAAAGCAAACTTAGGATAAACAAAAGAAGAATGTAGAAGTTGAAAAATAAAATAAAACTATGCATAATTTTAACCTGGAAAATGAATTAGGAAAAATCAAGATCCCTATGCCTTTTACTGAGTTAATGAAGAATCCATCTTACAAAAATTCAGTTCTGAAAATGATTGGTTCAGCAAATAGTCAACCTCTCTTTGATATAGTGAATTTACAAGAAGAAAGCCCTAAAATATTTATTGGATCATCTCTGGCAGAAAAAACTGAAAATGAAGCAGGTGCATCACCTCCTTTTTACATCACACTCACTATTCATGAACAGATGATACATAACTGTCTTTTGAGTATAACAAAACCCAATCATGATTTGTATGCTTTTGATTCATGAGATATAAAATGTTTAGGAGTGATTAAATATATGGTTGTCAGTTTGGCTTAGCTACCAATGAAGAGTGTGATTATGGATGTGGTAGTAGCTGACATTACACCTAAATTTGGACTGCTCCTCTCTAGATCTTGGGCAAAGAAGGTTGATGGGACTCTACAAATGGATTTATCATATGCTACTATTCCTGTATTTGGAGGAGAAAACAGAAGGTTATACAGAGAGTTACAATTTTCCTATATTGTGATAGATGACAAGAACCCTACAAATAATCCCTTGTATGTTGTTGACAAGGATTTGGGTACTTGTATATTGCATTTTAGTGATGATGAAAATACTGTTGCTTTTTTACATGTTGAGAAAGAAAATCTAGTAAAATGCACAAGAGAACAAGAAGATGAACTTTGGCAGTTATACTTTGTGTTAGAATAATCAAACCCATAGTATTACCCACTTAGACATTAATTCATTTATTTTTGTCTTATTTTCCTAGTCCATGAGTCCCACCATGTGCAAGTTGCTAATTGCCTATCCATAGTGGTCAAAATTTCCATCTTTGACTCATGTAGCGCTTGGGAAAGCCTTAGGAATCAAATCTGCTTTATTCCTGGCCTCCTAGGCACCTTTTGCTTTTTCTGCTTTATTGCCTGCTTTTTCAGTGTTTTAAGGCACATAGGAAAGCAAGACTAGGTGAGGTGAACTTGTTTTCTTTCCCTTTCATCCTCCACTCTTTCCTCCATGAAAAATCATGTATGAACTACCATTCCACCACTCATTAGCTTGCCCATGCACCCTTGCCAATTCATGAGCCTCATGACATATTTGGGATCAGCTTTTTACACCTATGGGGAATTTTCCTATTTTGGGTAAGCCTTCTTTATGCTAGTTTTGGATGCCTCCTTATGCATTCGACCTATTGATGTATTCTATATATTCAGAAACCTATGTTATTACAGGGTTGGCTATTGTACACTGAGTTAGTATAATTTTGTGTTACAGCTCCATTTTCAGCCTCCATTGTTGACAATTTTGCATGATCAATTGTAATTTGTTGTGAGTGAAATTAATCTATTGCTGGTTAGAATTTATACATGGTATCAGAGCCATTGTAGGTTGTTACTCTCCTTCAAAAATTGTTTTGCAAGTTCGACATCAAGACTGGGAGTCTTCTACTGACAGCCGGGACAGATTTTCTAGAGCTATGGATCAATCACAGAAAACTATCTTGACTCCTTTCAATTTATTTGAATGGAAAGCGGAGATGGAGATAATGTTGAGAGAGAAAGGCCTCTACAGGGTGAGTATGGCAATAGAAGTAGAGCCCAATGCAGCTGCAGAGAAGATCAAATGGCACAATCAGAGAGATGAGGCCTATGGCCTCCTATGTCTCAGTATTTCCCGAGACCTCCTTTTCCATCTCGATGGATTAACTTCACCGGATCAAGTATGGGAGAATATTTCTCATATTTTTGGAAAGACAGATGAGATGAGGGGACATCAGATAAAAAATGAGCTGATTTCTCTGAGTCCCAGTAGCTTTGAATCCTTGCAGCTATATTTCTCCAACTTCAAAGCACTAGTTTTGCAGCTGAAGCAGTGTGGTATCGAAAAGAAAGATGATCAGCTCGTATTGGCCATCCTCTTAAATATAGGACCTGACTACTCAGTATTTGTTTCAACCTTCTATGCCACAAAACTCACAGCTCGAACCTCGAAGATGCCTAGCCTTGCAGATTTCATGGAATCTCTCACACAAGAACAAGACAAGCTGGTGATGATGGGCACCATCAAACCTTCCAAAGACCAAGCTCTGGTTGCTGGAGATTTGAAGGTGGATTCAAAAAGCAAAAAGAAAGCTAAAAATCCACCTGAGAAAAGAAGAGACAAGAAGCAGTCTCCGGAGGATCAACAAGGTCCCAAGAAAAATAGCCAGAAGAAGAAAAACAAAGGTGAAATGAACAAGTGCTCATATTGTTCAAAGGGCAATCACACTGAAAGCTCTTGTGTGAAAAAGTAGATTGATATGCTGACCAATCTCCTAGAGAAGAATGGAATCTCCCTTCCAGAAAGCTCAAAGAAGAGAGAAGGAGGATCAAGTTCCAATGACAGAGAGAGAGTTCATGCTCTAGTTGCTGGCACATCAAGCTCACCCAGTTTTATCATAGATTCTGGAGCTTCAAGACACATGGTTTTGACTAAGGAGGCCTTCTCCTCACTGGATATGTCAAAAGGACCATCTATTGTACTGGGATATGACTCTCTCACTGAAATTAAAGGCAAAGGAAGGATAGAACTTGATCATGGTAACCTCAACAATGTGCTGTATGTCCCTAGTCTTGCCTCCAACCTTCTATCAGTGTACCAGATGACCCACACTAGGTCTCCTAAGAAAGTCATATTCTCACCAGATGAAGTTGAGATCACAGAAATCTCAAGTGGAAGAATCATTGCAAAAGGAGTAGCGAATCATGCTCAAAAGGTATACATGTTTTCACACTTCCTGCCTTACTCAAACCCCTCTGCTCTTCTTATCCATGCTAATGAAGCTAGCAAGATATGGCATGAAAGATTTGGCCATCTAAATTACAAGTATCTATCTGATCTTAGTGAGAAAGATATGGTCATAGGGTTGCCCAAGATAAAAATTTCCAAAGGAGTCTGCCAAGGCTATATCCTAGGAAAACACCCAGAGCACAAATTTGAGAAAGCCAGCCATGAGAGAACCTCTGCACCCCTTGAGCTGATTCATAGTGATGTTGCTGGCCCTTTCCCTCATATTTCCATGAGTCAGGCCAAATATGCATTGACCTTTATTGATGATTTTTCCAGGTATTGTTGGGTTCACTTCATGAAACACAAATTAGAAGTTTTTGGCCTATTCAAAGTCTTTAAGGCTTTGGTTGAAAACCAGTGTGGAAGAAAACTCAAGGTCCTCAGATCTGACAATGGTGGTGAGTATGTCAAGTCTGAGTTTATTAACTATTTTGCAGATGCAGGTATCCATATGCAGCATTCTATCCCCTACACACCACAGCAAAATGGTGTTGCAGAGAGGAAGAACAGATCACTGAAGGAGATGGCAACATGCATGATGGAGGCCAAAACTTTGCCACCAAAGTACTGGGCCGAATCTATCAACTGTGCAGCCTATATTCAGAATAGGGTGCCTCACAAATAGTTGGATGGCATGACTCCCTTCGAAGCATGGAGTGGGAACAAGCCAGATGTGACCCATTTCAGGATTTTTGGCTCAAAGG
>LPNX011233956.1:318422-417100 GCA_001517045.1 Pseudotsuga menziesii
TGGACTAGAATCCCGACAGAGAAGAGGAAGGATTTGCAGCCCCAAAGCCAAGAGTGTCTTTTTTTGGGATACTCTGAAGATTCAAAAGGGTACAAGTTGATAAATTTGAGCACAAACAAATCCTTCATCTAAAGGTGTGTTCAGTTTGAAGAAGAACCCCTTGCAGATGTGGAAATTGGTGAAGCCTCTTCACCACCTGAACCTCAAGAAGTAAGTAAAGAGTTTGTTGAACATGCTGATTATGATTTGTCTGATGGAGATGAGTTTATTTCAGACCCAAACAGCCCCACAAGGCCTAAATGGGCAGCCAATACACTACATGCAGCAGGACAGTTAGCTGGGGATCCCAATGACCCAAGGAGGACTAGATCTCAATTTGAGAGTGGTCTGTGCATGAAGGATCCTGAGTTTGCTGAAAAATGCTATTTGATGGTGGAGTCTGATCCTCAAACATATGAACAAGAAGCAGGAGATCCAAGATGGCAAGCTTCCATGAATGAGTAGTTCAACTCGCTACAGAAGAGCAACACATGGGAGCTAGTGGATCTTCCTCCAGGGAGAAAACTAGTACAGTGTAAGTGGGTCTATAAGACCAAATTTGTTGCTGATGGTTCACCATTGAAGTACAAGGCTAGATTGGTAGCTAAATGCTACTCACAGGTTCATGGCATTGATTACAATGAGACTTTTTCCCCAGTGGCAAAGATGGATTCAATCAGGCCAGCTCTAGCCATTGCAGCATCAAGGCCGCAATGGGAGGTACATCATATGGATGTAAAATGTGCCTTTCTGAATGGTGATCTCACTGAGGAGATATATATTCAGCAGCCCCAAGTTTTTTCTACTGACCATTCTCTTGTGTGCAGGTTGAGAAAGTCATTGTATGGGCTAAAGCAAGCCCCCAGGGCTTGGTATGCCAAGATAGATAGCTTCTTGCTATCTCTAAATTTTGTTCGGTGCAAATCATATTTGAATGTCTATATGAATGTAATTAATGGTTCATTAATGATCATTGTGTTATATGTTGATGACCTCCTCATTACAGGAATCTCACAGGCTGAGATTGCTTCCCTAAAAGGAGCTATGAACCAAGCCTTCTCCATGACAGATTTGGGGCTCTTAAGTCAATTTCTAGGGCTTGAGATTGCTCAAACCAAAGATGGAATCAAGGTGCACCAGTCCAAATATGCCTTGGATTTGCTGATAAAATTCAGAATGCAAGATTGCAAACCAAGTAAAACTCCTTTCCTTTCAGGAGTGAAGCTGGAGGAAGATGATTCTCCACCGATGGTAAACAACACTTTGTATAGACAGTTGATTGGATGTTTATTGTATTTGATACATACTCGACCTGATATTTGTTATGTAGTCAGTGTTGCTTCAAGATTCATGGATCAGCCCCATGAGATCCATTGGAAAGCAGCCAAGAGGATCGTTAGCTTTGTTCAGGGAACAAGGACACATGGGATTTTCTATAAAGCCAATTCTGACCTTGAGTTAATTGGTTTTACTGACAGTGATTGGGAAAGTGATAGCACAAATAGGAAGTCCACTTCATGTTATGTGTTCATGCTTGCAGAAGGGCCAATCAGCTGGTCAAGCAAGAAACAGAGTGCCATTGCACTCTCATCTACAGAAGCTGAGTACAGAGGAGTTGTCAATGCAGCAACTCAGTGTTTATGGTTGCAGGGTTTACTTGGAGAGTGTGGTTTCGAACCTGAGTACTCAACTACCATCTACTGTGATAACTAGTGTACCATTTGAATCTACAAAGATCCAGTTCAGAAGCAGAGAACCAAACACATTCAGATTCACATGCACTACATCAAAGAGCTTGTGCATGATGGCACCATTCACCTACTCTTCTGTTCATCTTCAGAACAAGTAGCTGATATCTTCACCAAAGAATTTTGTGAGAAGACCTTTAGCAATCTCAAATCACTACTGAGGATTGCTGATCATGCTGTCAAAGCATGAGTGGAGACAAGATTCTACAATATTGTTTTACAGTCCATGTTTAAGGGAGGATTTTCCCAAGTTGGTTTTGCCTCTTTCCTTGGTTCATATGGACTTGCACTATGTAAAAGGGTGACTAAGCCTTGTTGCTAGGCCCTATATTTTGATTTATTACTCATAAATTCAGGCTTAAGGGGGGGTGTTATAATAATCAAACCCATTGTATTATCCACTTAGACATTAATTCATTTATTTTTGTCTTCTTTGCCTAGTCCATGAGTCCCACCATGTGTAAGTTGCTAATTGCCTATCCATAGAGGTCAAACTTGCCATCTTTGACTCATGTAGCACTTGGGAAAGCCTTAGGAATCAAATCTACTTTATTCCTGGCCTCCTAGGCACCCTTCTGCTTTTTCTGCTTTATTGCCTGCTTTTTCAGTGTTTTAAGGCACATAGGAAAGCAATACTAGGTGAGGTGAACTTGTTTTCTTGCCTTTCATCCTCCACTCTTTCCTCCATGCAAAAGCATGTATGAGCTGCCATTCCACCACTCATTAGCTTGCCCATGTGCCCTTGCCAATTCATGAGCCTCATGACAGATTTGGGATCATCTTTTTACACCTATGGGGGATTTGCCTATTTTGGGTAAGCCTGCTTTATGCTAGTTTTGGATGCCTCCTTATGCATTCGACCTATTGATGTATTCTATATATTCAGAAACCTATGTTATTACAGGGTTGGCTATTGTACACTGAGTTAATATAATTTTGTGTTACAGCTCCATTTTCAGTCTCCATTGTTGACAATTTTGCATGATCAATTGTAATTTGTTGTGAGTGAAATTAATCTATTGCTGGTCAGAATTTCTACACTTTGATGGATCATCTTGTAAGGAAGGTGTTGGAGCAGGGGTTCTTATAATATCTCCTGGAGGTGAAATAGTAAGGTTAATGTATAAATTGGAATTTGTTACCACCAATAACACTGCAGAATATGAAGCTTTCTTGTTAGGTTTGAAAGCTGCAAAAGATCTTGGCATTTAGCAGATTTCTGTATATGGCGACTTCGAGTTGGTTGTTTAGTAGGTGAAGAAAAACTATCAAGTGAAACAAGATTTGCTGAAAGTGTACCATAATTAAGTATGGGATATGATAGACAATTATTTTGTGGATTTTAACATTACTTATATTCCTATAGACCATAATCAAACTGCCGATTCTTTGGCCCTAGCAGCCACACATTTTAGAATTCCCAAAACAACATAACTAAAGTATCCTATTGAGGTTAGGTACAGACCTTCTGTGCCTGATAATGTAAAGCAGTGGAAATTTTTGAAGATGACATTGAAATTAAAATATTTTTAGAGCTGACAGGTGAGTTTTCCAATTCCCTAATTGATCAAGAAGAAGATGATGAGGTTGAAGATTTTGAGGATATTGTAGAAAATGAGATTGCTGGTCACAAGATTATTGAACTCAAAAGTAATTTCATTCCTAAATGTTTGGTGCCATTAGAGAAAATATTTTCAAAAGATGATACACCTTTAAAACATGTTGTACAGTCTTTAGAAGTAAATGTGGTGGACTGTAATATTGACACTCTTGAACATCCTAGAATGGTGAAGATTTCAAAGGAATTCACAGTAGAATAGAGGAACAGGTACATTAAGTTGTTAAAAGAGTATGTTGATGTTTTTGCTTGGCCATATGAATATTTGAAAACATATGATACTGGAATTATATAGCATAAAGTTCCTTTAAAACCAAATGTTAAACCTTTCAGACAGAAATTAAGGAGGATAAATCCAGCTTTGTTTCCTGTTATTGAAAAAGGGGTGAAAAGGTTGTTAGATGCCAAGATCATTGTTCCCCTCAGGTATTCTTCATGGGTTTCCAATTTAGTTCCTGTCAGGGAAAAGAATGGAGAAATCAGACTGTGTGTTGATTTGAGAATCTGAATAGGTCTTGATTGAAGGATAATTACCCTTTTCCAAAAATAGAACAAATATTGTAGAAGGTGGTTTGGGCACAAAGAATTTCTATGGTTTATAGTTTTTCAGGATATAATCAAATTGCCATGCATCCTGATGACAAAGAAAAAACAGCTTTTACTACTCTCTGGGGAACTTTCATGTATGTTAAAATGCCTTTTGGATTGATGAATGCTGGAGCAACTTTTCAAAGAGCTATGGACATAGCCTTTGTGGGGGAAAGAGATAAGTTTGTAGTGATTTACTTAGATGATATTACAATCTTTTCACAATTAGATGATGAGAATCTAAAACATTTGAAACAAACTTTTCTGAAATGCAGAAAATATGGTTTATCTCTTAATCCAAAGAAATCACATTTTGCTATACAAGAAGGTAAATTATTGGGTCATTTAGTTTCAGCTGATGGCATAAGGATTGATCCAGAGAGGGTGAAAGCAATACTAAAAATAAGTTTTCCAAGGAACAAGAAGGATGTACAATATTTCATTGGTAAAATCAATTTTCCACGTTGGTTTATACCAAATTTTGCTGAGACTATCAAACAGATTATAGCCATGCTGAAGAAGGATCAAGAAGTCAAGTGGATTGCAGAGCCAAATAATTCATTCAAAGAAATTAAGATGGTTCTTACTGAATCTCCAGTTTTAGTAAGTCCATATTTTACAAAGGAATTTATAACCTTTTCTTTTGCATCTAAAGATACATTGGCTGCTTTTTTATAACAAAAGTATAAGGATGGTCTTGAACAGCCTATTGCATTTTTTAGCAAAACTCTTAGAGATTCGGAGCTAAAATACATCATTTTAGAGAAACAGGCTTATTCTTTGGTAAAAGCTTTGAAATTCTTCAGAATTTATGTTTTGCATTCCAAAGTTATTGCTTATGTGCCTAATGCTACCATAAAATATGTTTTGACTCAACCTGACAATGAGGGAAAAATAGGAAAGTGGATTGCCAAAATTATAGAATATGATGTGGATATCAGACCTACAAAGCAAGTAAAGGGACAAGGTCTAGATAAACTGCTAGCTGATTCAAATTGCCAAGATTTAGGGCTACATCTGATGGCGAAACAACCAGCATAGGAAGAAAGTCAAGCGGAGCTAGAGAAAGAGAAGATTATGGATTTCTATTCAGCATCTAGATGGTATGTAGATATTGTATATTTTGTTTTGTACTTGCAATGTCCAGAACACTTAGACAAGAAAGATGCTAGGTATTTGGATTTGAAAACCAATAAATATTGTTTGGTAGAGAAATAGCTCTTTTGGAAGGATCCAAACGGTATCCTACCCAGATGTTTAGATAAAGCTGAAATTGAAGGAGTAATTTCTGAATCTCATGAAGGTTCTTGTGGAGGTCATAAGTATTGGAAGGAAATATCATACAAAATTATAAGAGCTAGATACTATTGGCCCTCTTTATTTTCAAATGTATATCAGCAGGTAAGAGCATGTATCCCTTGTTAGAAATTCAGTGGTAAACAAAAGCTGTTGTCATTATCTTTAAAACAAATTGCAGTTAATGCCCCTTTTCAGCAGTGGGGTTTGGAATTCATAGGGGAGATAAATCCATCCTCCTTAGGGAAGCATAAGTGGATTTTGACTGCAACAGATTTCTTTACTAAGTGGGTAGAAGCTATTCCCACAATGAATTCCACAGATAAGGTGATCATAGATTTTATTGAAGAAAATATTCTGAGTAGATTTGGATGTCCATGGAAAGTATTGACTGATAATGCTAAATCCTTTAAATCTAAGGCTATGGGTGAATTTTGTGAAAAGGATGGTATCCAATTGAAACACTCAACATTCAAATGATAATCACTTTGACAAGTGGAATATAATCATGAAAGTGAATCGTGGGGGTTTCTTGCAGAAATAATGAAATAATGATGGTAGATCATAATGAAACAAAGGTGTCTCAAATCATGTCATTTCCTGAAGTGCATGAAGAGAAGGTGGATATCGCGGTGGAAAATTAGTTATAGAAATCAAAATTTTGAATTAGAGAAAAAGTTAGGGATTTCAGAAGCATTTGTCTGGAGTACTCAAAACGGTCAGAGAAGTTGGATGCATGCAGTTGAACACCTAACAGACAAAAGAATAGGATTCTAGAAGCTAGATTCGTTGTTGTAATAGTTTAAAATATGGTCAGAGTGTGGTATTTATAGAAGTTGTTTGACAATGAAAAAGAGTGGAAAGACCAATAGGGCAGAACCCTCAGACTTAAGTTGGGTGAAAAGCTTTCCATATTGTGCATAGTTGTTTGCAGAAGTAGGATGGTTAGTGTTCTTCAAGAAGATTGAAGGTTATCATGCAGAGGTTTCTTACATGTTTGCTCAGGGTTTAGATAAGGATGTAGTGTCTTTTGACACTTTGAGGTTCAAACTAACCAGGGAGTTACTAGCAGAAGCAGCAGGGATTCTAAATGAAGGATATTTCTGGTTCAAAAAGGTACCCTTCACCTTTGATGCTCAAAGATATCTACTTCCTGGTGTAGTAGGAGACTGGGGAAAAGGTGGTTCCATTCAAAACTTTAAACCTGAGTGGATTGAGCCTATTAAAATCTTGCAAATCTATGCCACCTCTGAGGGTAGATTTGCCTTTGTGTTCAAATATCATTTTAGATTCCTTCAACATATCAGTCGTGAATCTAAGATGAATCTTCCTTTCTTCTTTTTGAAAATCTTACAAAAGATGTCATGTAGGGTGAGATAACACCAAGACCATACAAAATAATTAGTTTTCCACCACGGGCTCATAAAAATCATCATATGTATTGTATTGCAGAAAAGAGAAAAGACATGGGAGCATTTCTTATTTTGGTCAAGTTTCAAGACCGAGCAGGAGGAACAATCTCAAAAAAGGCAGGTATATAAGGGTCAAACTCTGATTAAGAAGATTAGAAAAAAGGTCATAGTCAAAGATGAAGAAACTGATAAACCAGGAGAAGCTTCGACTCAAGGAAATGAAAATATTGAGTTTGGACAGTGAGTTAATGTTGAGGAAAGCAAATTTTTATAGTCAGAGATGAAGGAAGTTGAGCTAGTTGAAGAATTTTTACTTCCAGAACCAGATCAAGATGTAATGGAGGAGGTTAATGAATAGAAGAAAATCCCCATTACATTACTGTCAAAACAGGATGAAAAATACTTATTTGATGAGGCTAGATTTCTAATTACTAATGAACCTAAGGTTTGTGTTAAGCAAGAAATTCACACTCATTGTGATGAGGAAGCAGTGTCCAGAAAGAAAAGAATGAAGGTTGTTGAATTTGCCTTAATGACTGATCAAGGAAAGGTTTTGAAGATTTTGGGAGAGGTTGGAGCAGTCTGGAGACCTAAGACAAGGCTGAAGAACAAACTTAGGTTAAACATGAAAAAGCTAATGAATCTCAAATTGGCTAAAGAAAAGGTTACAGTAATAAAAGATTCATCATCTCAAGAGAAATTAGATGATAGTGAAAATGACAATAAAGAAATTATGAAAAGTAAAAAACCAATAGTATCAAAAGATAAATCTATCTTCACTGATACTAAGATTTATGATATTTTCCTAGATATTCGAAATCAGATGATTCAAGAACAACAAAAAATGAGGTAAATAGTTCTTGTCTAGAGAAAACAAAGATATTTGAAGAAGAAGTTCACCGCAATACTGAAACTGAAGAACATTCAGATATTCCTGTGACCTCCACAGAGCTTATGAAGGAGGATGAAGAAATCTATAAGAAACTGAAAATCCCACAGACACCAGAAGGGATGCAAACAATCTCAGGAGAAAAATGTATTGATTTTGAAAAGGTAAACCTGCAAAGAAGCATTAAGCAATACAAATATCAAGTTGAATATATGCATGAAACAAATGATGAATTAGTTACTGCAAACAAGAGCCTTAGAGAAGACTTGGAAGAGGTTAACGATCATTACGAGGAATTAATTGTAGTTTCTAGGGAAGCTCTTAAAAGGAAAAGGAAAATAGAGAATCAGTTCACACAACTAAAGTAGACTATCTAGGTGCTGACTCAACAGGTTGAGGAGCTAACAAGGAGGGTTGCAGACTTGGAGGTAGATCATTTGAAATCCAGAAGGAAAGCACAGGCTTTAGAGGGGATTGCTTTACTAGATGAAGCAGCTAAAGACTTGTAAAGTTAGCTAAGAGAGTCAGTTATTAGTTATGTTTGGAAAGTCATTTTATTTTTCTATAATGATAGTTTAGATTGAACTATTTGATAGATAGCCTAAAAGCAGTTAGGGTTCAATTATTCAACTGATTTTGAAGGAATAGGATAAATGTAATTCTGAAAGAAGACAAATGGTTTGATTTTTTGCTGGCAAGGGAAGGCTATCAAGAATTTTTTATGAGCTAAGTAAAAGAATCTTATATGTTTTTTATGACTGAACTATGAAATATATGCACTATATGCCCTTCAGATTATTGACTAGTTTCATGTCTAATTTGTGTTAATTACTCAGTTGGTATATTCATTTTGTGTTTAATGTTTTTATGCTTGAAATGCTTGCTAACTGTGGGTGAAATTTAGTAATGTGTTTACTCTGTTGGATTATGGTTTATATGTTATGCATCTCAGTCATTTAAATGCTCATGATTTAGTGTTTTCTTTGGTCTTATTATTTTTTTCCCTCTTTCCTTCAAACTGTTCAATCGAAACCTTATAAAATTCTATTTTACTTTATTGTGATTTTTTGAGATTGTGTTGGCTTGTTCTTCTGTAGTATGGGAACAATTTATGGCACAAACAGAGAGGAAAAACCCTAAATTTTGAATCATTAAAATTGTAGAACTGTTGCCAGTATCTATTGTTTGTCTGATACTTTTCAATGTTTACTGTTTTCTCACTTGGTCAACAACTTAGTCCATCACATAATGTTTTATTGTTAAAACTTCATTGATTCCAATCAGTTTACATATAGACATCAGATTTAACACTGGGTACACTGTACGTTGAGACGGAATGGGGCTTCATAACATCCACCACATTTTTCCATTCACAAGACAGGGTCCACCTTCTATGTAAAGCTCCTGAGTTCCAATGTAGAAACATGCCACCATAAATATCAGGTGGCAAAGTGTGTTTAGAGATTCACCATTGTTCTAACCTGAACACATCTATAATGCAATCATAGTTGGCATGCTTCATGTCAATCTCTAATTAAGATATTGAAGTCTCGTAGAGTTACTGTCGATGTCTAATGTTTGTATTATACTTGGGAAATGTACACTATTTTCTCATATGGTTGGCAACTTAGAGTCTATGACATCATTTTTAATTGTCCTTACTTAATTGATTCAGATCAGTTTGCACAGACATCAGTTCCAACAATGGGCACACTGCACCTTGAAATAGAATATGGTTTTTATAAACACCTACCGTTGTTTTCCATTCATAAGAATATTTCCACCTTCTATCTAAAGCTCCTTGGTCTTCATACAGAACTATGCCCATGTGGCATAGTTGAAATATCACGTGGCAGAGCTTGGTTTAGAGATTCATAATTTTTCTAACATGTATCATGTATGCACACTTATAAATTTAAAATGTAAGCATAGATGGCATGCTTGATGTCTATCTCCACTTAAGATAAGCTTCCATGCTAAGTTACCAAGGTATGGATTCTGGGGAATGGGTGCAGGTTTGGGTATGACACTTTCGAAATAGGAGATGGGGGTATGTCAAGGGTACATATATCAAATTTTATATATGCAATAATATATGGAAAAAACGAGTACATAAATTCATGTAAATCAACAACGATTCAAATTCATTTTTAAATTCAAATGATTCCTATGTCCATCATTGCTCAATTGACATTCATAGTTGAACATTGAACATGGACATTCCTTCCCTTGCCAAATAGGGTGTGGAAATGGCATGCAGAAGAATCTGAACTTGAAACTTGATGAAACTAAAATGTGGGGACTCAGGGAGAGAAGAATGCTTCAAAGTGAACTGTTGGCCTAGACACTAATTCCTAGAGTTCTTGGCCTTGCTGTGAGCATTCAACCTTGTTGCTAGACCACAACTTGATGAAATTTTCCTCATTGGATATTATTCTTTGGCACTCTGTGGTTAATCCCATTTCCTTCTATATTCCATCCACTAATATTCTTAAGTTGAATGATAATTTGTTTCTTCTTGGTTTGGAGAAAATTATTCTTTTGGTGTCTTTTATGAAAGATTTTCAATGTAGAGTTACATTTGAAGGAAAACAATGCATTATTAGTTATTATAGTCTACCACATTTGAGGAATTTGATTAGAGGAATAGGATATGGTGGAATTTACAAGTTACCTATTGACCTTGTGGCATTTATACATCCTACTGGAATGTTGGGTGAGACTTCTAGTTTTGAGGAGGAATATATATAACATGTATGGTGGGATGCCATGGAGATAGGTTCAACCTAATGTGGAATCAATGATTGATTCCAAGCTTGCAATTAATGGAAGTATTGAGAATACTATGAAAAGGTTGTTGGATTCTCTCAAAAAGAGGGAGTTGACCTTGTTGAGGGTTTTGATTTAGTTGATATATTTTTTAAGGTGCATGGGAAAGAAACCCATGTTTACACTTTGTTGAAGGCCTTATATGTGTTGTTTTTTTCACTACAACATTGGTATTTCAAGATGGATGTGATTTGTGCATACTTTTAGCTTTGTGGTTTTGATAGATTTGATCCAATTAGCTTGGTCTTGTATGGATGTGTAATCATGTCTATAAGATGTACTGAAAAAACCTTGACGTGGTGTTTGAATATTTTGGCCCATGAAGATTATATGAAGGATATTGAAGTGTTGTAGGTTGCTAATTGTCCAATTTTATGTTCATTTAATTCAAAACTAGTCAAGCCCCTAACAAAGGAAGATTTTGGCACTGTTTTAAGAAGTTGTTGTGCACATTTTTCAAGATAAATTGGTCGTTTATTTGTAAAAATACTCAGCTGTAAAATTTCCTGAATAATACAAATTCTCTCTCTATCTCATTTTCCTGTAAGGGTAATTCTCTCCCTATCTTGTTTTACCGCAAGAGTAATTCTCTCTCTATCTCATTTTCCTGCAAGGGTTTTCCCAGGGTTTTTTGACCAAAAAATACTTGTGTCAAATTTTTGGTTTCCTTTCATTGATTTCATTTTAGTACTTGAAGCTAGATTCAGAGTGTTCCTGTTTATGAGAAAAAAAAAAATTTATTCATATGCACATGTGGGTTGGGCATCAAACAAAATTCTCATTGAGACTTGAAATCAGGTTGGGTTTTCAAATTTCTTCATTGCCAGGGAGCAAGTGTTAATATTTATAGCATGAGTCCACTCCATTGGTGAGTATTAATTACACTTTGGATTCTTTATATTCCCCTAACCACTCCCTTATTGAGTGGTCCACACAATTTGCATGTATAAGGAATTTCCCATTTGCACGGTATTATTCTTTTGTATGCATTGATGTTGTTCACATGGAGGATTTTTCAAAGATGTTAGCAAAGCTAATGAGGGACTTGATAAACATTCATGATCCCAAAGACATTCTTATATTCTCCTCCAGATGTTGTGTATTGGTGTTGATTTTGTCAATTCCCACAGACAAAGGTATCATGTTCCTTTTTTGCAATGTACTGGTGTTTTGCTTGTGAATCCCCACGTAGATAGGATTCATGTAGCACATTTCTAAGGGTTGGTCAATAATTTGAAAACTATGAAGAATATCAAGCACAATATCAAAACTTTTGAAAGGATGTATAAGCATTGAATTTAGAGCACGAACTGTTGACCCTTAGTAATATGGATTTCAGATTGGAAGAGGAAGATCAATAAATCCACAATGAGGACTTGAATTAACAAGAAAGTTATTGTCCCCATCTATGATGTTCTCAATTCAAACAAAGCCACACAAAGAACTTCTTGAGCTCCATAGATCAATGATGATGTCCATTCCCTTGATTTTGATAGTCATAATGAGGAAGACGATGATTATGAGAGGGATTATGCACCTCACGTTATTGATGTAGGCACCATGCAGACCCTATTGACGATGAGATTAAATTGCAACTTGATTTTTCCGCCAATGATTACACATTTGAAGAGTTGATGCAGAGGATGGAGTTCATGGAGACTTGATTGTTACTGTTGATTTTTCAATTATTGTTGTTGTCTTTTCCAAACAAACCTTGATCACAGTCGTTAATTTCTTTGGACTATGGGATGCATGAGTTGAATTCTTGATTACTGCCACTGGGTGCTCCAAGCAGCATGAAGAACATACTTTAAGTATTGTTGGTTTTTCCGAACAGCATGAGGAACATGTTTTTGCTTGCTCATTTTTCCAAACAACAATAGCCCTTGATTGCCGCTACTGATTTTTTTGGACAACAAGAACATGCTGATTTGCTAATGACTTCTCATTGTGATTTTAATTCAATATCTATTTTTGAGTTAAATCATTCTCTGGAGTCCATATGTTGACCCAACTAAGTAGTATATGGAATAATTATTTCAGAGGTTTCCAACAAAATCTTAGGTTTTATTCTTTCTATTTGTGCAATAATGAGTTTTCATTAGCCAATTCCATGGTTGGCTTCACTAGATATTTGACTATATTGAATAGTTTTGCAAAGTCAACTGACTAGCTTCATAGGCTATCGAACTATGTTGATCAATGATGAGTAGCATTAAGTCCACAATAAAATAAAATAAAAATAAAGAAAAGAAAAGAAATATAGGGACATACTTTATACCATTTAGGATTGGGTTAGGTTGATCGATCCAATCCCATTTGGTTAGATGATGCTTTGTGTTCTAGAATAGAGTCTAGGTCTTGAATTAACGTTTTCTTTGAGTTTCCAATTTTCATTTATCAATATTATTTGCTTCGACGAGTTGTTTCTATTTTGAGTTGGTGGTCTTGAATTTGACTCAAAAGAAGTGTCTTTGGACACCATAGGTCACTAGGATTAGTCTTTAAAGATAAACTATAATATTTCTTCATGTCTATGGTCTGTTTTAACTTTTTTTGTAGAATCATATTCCTGTAAAGTACATGGTGAAAGTCTAGTTGGGAAAGATGTCATTCTTTATGTGTAACATGTTTTTTGGAACTCGATTGTATTTGAACATATGACCTATGGAATCCCCATTAGCAACATGATTTGGGTAAATGGTTAAACCAATTGAGCTAACCCTTGGGGCTAGGACATATCAAATGATCATATGTACCCATTCAAATGCATGGAATCTTAGATAATGTTCTACTTTAATGAATGGAGATTCACTCTAGTCTTATGAAAATGCTCAATAGTATCGCAACATTTGGAATTGAGTGATTAAAACTATCAATCCACATTTTTGGATTTATAGTTCCTCAGAAAGTGCATCACAAAGTCCCATTAATATCAGCAATGAATAGAGAAGACCTAAGTGCGCAATAAGAAGGCATGTGCGATAGGTGTGCAGGTTGATAACACAGAAACACAACCCTCCTCTAGCAGAGTTTCACATAGCAATATAGCAGTTCTCTACAACCCACCTTTGGGAATTCCATGCAGCAGTAATGGGGGTGCAAGAGAATCTATATGCCTTTTTATATTTACCAGTTCAATTCTATTTCTGATTTTGCTTTATTTATAATTTGAATGCAATGAGTTTCTCATTTAAATTTGCGTGCATCAATTAGTTAAGGCACATGTAGCCTAGCTCAGTTTAGAGAAGTGCATGTAGCCTAGTAGTTAAGGTATAGATCTTAAGAAGGATACATGTTTGCATGCCTTAGATCATCTCTAGTTGATGCACGGTTGTGCATGTGTCCAGATTCGTTGTACATACTCTTCTTCTCAATCTATAAAAGAGAAGGTAGAGCTATAGGTCTAATTATTTAGTTTTCAGTTGGTTGTTTTCTTGTATTAGGTTTTCATTTTCATAAGTAATAAAAAGTAGTAATAGGTTTTGATAGTCAATTTATCATGTTTCCATTAAATATTTTCTACATTATGTGTTTATAGCTTCTAGCATTAATTACAGACTACAGTTTTGAGTAGCTTTATGTTTTTCGTTGTTTACTTTCTTGTAGAAACTCCTTTAGAGAGAAGAATCTCTTTAACATGGTTTGAGAAAATATAACACACATAGCTGTAAAACAATAATTGTGGTGTTGGTGAGAACATCACCAATGTAGATGATTCAAGGATAAAACTCTCTTTCACCACTAGCCCATGACCACCTTCAGTGATTTTTGTTTCTTTTTCAACCAATACATTACACTACTTAGAAAATTTACCATAAAGCATGAGAGGTTCATGGAAAATAAGTTGAGAGATTTTCCTTGAATCTTCTACATCCTCTTCACATAAAGATTCATCATAGATAGGAGTAGATTCAGAAACCAAAAGCTAAAAGTAATTAAATTCACATAGTTGGATGATGTCTACGTATCATTTTCTCCCAAACCCAACTATACATCTATTTTCTCTTTCTATGCCAATTAAAAATTGATATAATAAAACTATCACAAACATCCATCATTTTTTCCAACACTTCCATTATAGCATTGCTTGAATACATGTTCTTTATTTCAACATTTTTTCCAAAGCCAAGATTTCATACAAAAACTAAAAGATCAGTTGCACTTACTAAATCTCCCTTTATGATACAACTGTGAGAGTATAAAAGTGTATGCTAGTAGATTTGAGTTATTTTTTCAAACAACAAAAAATAGCACTTGATTTGCTTGCCCCAAATTGGAAATTAGATGATTTTCCCATTTTCGCAAGGTTCTTGAAGCTAAAAATGAATGGCAACTGTTAAAGATTGCATCTCATTGAATATCTATCCAAATCATATCAAATGATATATCATCTCATGGTTTCAGAATTTCTCTTTCAAGTAGTGTTTCTCTGCCTTCACTCTAAGTAGTCTATCAAAAGTTATGAGCTCTGCAATATATATATTTTACCTGTCATGAAAAATCAGCTTTTTTTCTATCCAATTTGAAACGCTCATTAACTTCTTCAATTATAAGTCCAAATAAAACATATGATATATCAATATGAAGCTATGAATATGGACTTCCAATGGGAAATGCAAACCTAGAATCCTCCTATGAGAAACTGCTAAAAATTTGAAATAATAGTCACAGCCGTAGTAGAAACATGGTTAAATTGGTAGGCCTTTTAAACTGCAATATCTTGATCATCTGACCTCCTATTTCGATAGTTTATTTTTGAAACCATCTATTGCTTTGAGTACATTCTATAATTTTTATTACTTTCTAAAGAATCTAATGGAATGAATGCAAATATATACAACCTCATCTGTGAATGCAGAAAACCTTAAAGCTCTAGCAAAGTGCTCCACAGTTTGGGTGGTGATGGGGATCTATTAACACTTCATGTTTGTTAGTGTGTACCAGTGCATTCAATCTTGATAGTGTACTAGGTGCATTGAATATTGACTAGTACAGACACATCTAAATCTAGGTCTCATATTCACGTTGTGATTGTGAAGCTTAAGTTTAAATATCTCGAGTCAACACAAACAACCAATATATCAATATTAGGATTTGAAATATGCAACCTGGAGCTACATATCATGCTTCAGTGCAGATCAGACCCAGTTTTAGATGGTTTGTGCTTGTAGTAATCAGTGATCTTAACATCACAAGTATAGGAAGTGAGGGGCTAGGTACTATAAGACGGCGAGGTAATGCGATGAAGTGATGATGTAGAGAAAGCAAACAAACAAAAAATTATTAAAGGTTCTCGTAAACATTTCTCTCTGGCTCAACTCAAAGAATACAATCCAGACAATTAAATAGATTTTTCTAAAAACTTGACACCAATACGCAATAAGTGTTGTAGTTGATAGATTCAAATTCAAGGCACAATATTAAAGGAAAAATTACAGAGTATGTCAACAAAATTTGTTGAACTCTAGTTCACCATTTTGTAGGTTATTCACATTTCTAATCATAACATAGTGTGAAGAAACGTTTTGTAGGTTAGGCCAACAATAATAATGCATAATAAGTTTTCCAAATATAATCCATTACAAATACCATCTAGTCAAATTTCTATTACAGCTAGAAAGGAAAGTACATCAATGTATGTTCAATTTTTTGTGCATAACCTTTCTATTCATTTGCCTTGAACATAATCCACGTATTCTAGAGATCATAAATTGAAATTATTCCTCATACAGAACAGTTTTTAGAATAAGAAAACGAGAAATAAACTTATTTTCTTTTTCTTTAATAAAAAAATGTTCCAATATAGTTGACTATGGGGAGTTTGATTTCCTCCCAAATTTAGGTTGTTCTGCTATAGAATGCCACCTCCATATTGGGCTATGAGGCGTTTGATTTCCTCCCAAATTTAGGTTGTTCTGCTATAGAATGCCACCTCTGTACTAGGCTATGAGGCTGCCCATGAGGAAAAAGTGTCAAATTTTTAAGCTACTAAAGCCCCCAAAATATCAACTAAGAGGTCATCATTGGATGTTATTCTATCTTTCAACTATCACAATTCTTGGCACTCTTTATATTGCTCTAAGTTATGGGTTATGTTTGTATTGTATTTAGGATGAACTTTTGTGTTCTTGAGCTCTATTTTTCTGTATTTAGGATGAGCTTTTGTGTTCTTGATATTTATTTAGGATAATTTTCCCATAGGTTGGAGTGACTTGGAACCCTTCTACATATTTAGGGGCATTTAGAAATTCCATGGCACCCTCTCTTTGCACACATGTTGAGGCTACTTTATACTGGAAGGAGGAAGACTAAAGTTGTTTAGGAAATACTTTTAATGATTATATGTGAACCCTTCATCACATTAAAGGGTCATAAGATGGAATGGTGGCACATATTCCCACTAACTAATATAGAGAACACCCTATGCAAATAGGGGGGTAACAGGAGGAAACCCTAGGAAAAATTTCCTATCCCATCACCCTAGGGATGCTTATTGTTTGGTACTAGGTTTGAACTTTGCAACTAGGATCCAAGGTGCATAAGAATCAATTTCCCTTGGCTGACCTCCTAGTTAATTGCATCAACATATCATAGGATCTTGTTTACATGTTATTTGTATGAATTCGCTGACTGTATTTCATCATCCAGCAATTTAGGTACTCCTTGCATCATGAATTGATGTTGACAATCAATAAATTATGCGGTTAGTTTTTTATGGCAGGTAAATGGAATCATTTTGCTGTTACAACAAGCAACACTTACGGCATAAATTAAAGTGTTGAAGTGATTGCATAGAGTATAAAATGGAATTTGGTTAAGAATTTGAACATGGCAAGAATTTTGCAACACACTTGTATAATTATTAGAAGATTGAGGATGTGACTAGATGGAGAACTACAGAAGGAGCTTGTGGCCATGTCTAGCATGTGTATCACTCATGTGAGGATGCTCTGTGATTTATCAATTTGCATAGTTTTTCATTTCATGATTTATAAGGCAGAGTAACTAGTAGTCAGACATCCTATCTTCAATGACCATCACACATTAATTGGCAGGAAACTGGTATATGAGGAAACAAATATGGTAAGGACTGGAAAGTGTGTTTTATTCTTTTCTAAATCATTATTCCTTTCATTAGAAGTGTGTTTTATGCTTTTTGAAATCATTATTCCTATGATTTTTTAAAAAGTTGTTAGTTATTCCCTTTTACACAAATTAATAGAAATTTGTAGATTACTTATTAAAACGTGTACTCGTTTTTAATTTCATTTATCATCGTAGGGGGCCTCTTGTACCATAAAACTCAGAACTAGCCAGACTTAAAGTTTACATGAATTTTACTGCTATTTATGCTCAGAGACTAGAGTTGGGTTTTGATGGTACTTCTACTTTCAATCTCAAGCTATAATTTGCTACAGCCTTCTGGTCATTGCTTTTCAGTGGCTGCAATATGAATTTTGGCCACTATTTGTGCTCAAAACTACCTAGATTTGAGTACTAGGGAATTTTTTATGGTAGAATTAAACTCAAAACCCAAGATGAAGAGTGTTTACCTCATGAATGATTCCCAAAATCGCTACAAGTCTCTTTTCAATGTTTTCATGCCTAGAAAGTGCCTAGAATTAGGGATTTAAGACTGCTTGTTGATGTTATTCATACCCAGATTTTAAAGTAAATATGACAGGATCGATCTCTACATTGTATGATAGGCTCAGAAAATTAAATAAGAAACAGAGTGATTTTCTATATGAAGTCTTCGAGTTGAATAAAAGTGAAAATAGAATCTATTAGCTTGTTTTAATCTGATGGAAGAGTAAGTTATCTATGTAAATATTTATCTTACATGGAATTGAATTTGAGTTTAGCAATCAAAATCCAGATAATCAATGGGAATCTATAAACATGAGAATTGTGTGCGCAGATGCTGAAGGGATTATACGCATAGAATCTATGTTACGTGTAGTGATTGATATTATGCTCGACATTGTTACTCTAATTTATATACATTGTTAGTTTTTTATAACAAAGAAAATATGAAGGATAAGTGTTCTAGCTAATGTGTTTTGATGAATATAGAGCATCTCAGTTTCCTTTTCAAAAGGATAGGTTATGCTAAATACTTAGATTCATTTAGTGGATCTTTCAAAAGTTAGGCATTTTGGCTAAATATACAAAGGATCATTTGAAAGTTGTACAACTTGGGCTTAGAATTCATTGATATATTGTTCATTTATTCATTGATGTGATGTCAATGCTTGTTATTTCAATTTGGTGAATAAGAAATTATAGAAATTGTGCTAAAAATGGGGCATTATATACCTATTCAATACACACCATTGGAGACATTTGTCATCATATAAGACAATGATCCTTTATATTACATAGAACAAAGTCTACATATGTGTATGTCATGAATGTTGGTATTTTACGGCATGATGTATGTCATGCTTGTTTGAATTCTGTGGATTTTTTTCCAAAAGAATAATGTGGAGCATAATATCAGATTCTATTAGTTTATTGGTTTGTCAAGATTTAGGTCCCCACATGTCCGTTGGACCATTAAGGGATGAGAGAAAAAGTGGAGTCCCCACTTGCCCCGAATCTTGTCAGTGCAGTTGTGTTTCATTGACACCTTCCAGTTGTATTAGTGTTATACCTCCTTCAGGGAAAGAGTCAATGAAAGAATCAATTAAAAGTCATTGAAAGAGTCAATGTAAACACTCATTGTAAGTTGGTTCAATATAAATTGATAATTTGCCATTGTAGTAATTTTATATCATTTTTCTCATGCAGGATTCACTTTTGGTTTCTATATCGATTTGGAATTTCGATTTTGGAATATTAAATAAGATGTCAAACATGGATTGTGGAAAGAAAAATAGAACATAAAAAAAAAAGGATGTAATTTCATATTTTCAAAATCCTTAGTCCAATTATCCACATCCTATTCATGCTTCAAGCTCTCTTGAGCAAGGTATCAGTGAGAGAGATGACAACACTTTTGAGAATGCATCTACAACCTATACAATGGATGGTAGAATACATTCCTCTAATGATCAAAGTGACACAAATGCATTTCCATCTGAAATTGGTAGTTCAAATGTTGAATATTTTTCATTGAAAGGTGACACAGTGCATTCATGGAAAAGGAAAAAGGGCCAATGGGATGCAGGGAGAAAATTCAAAGTTGATTGGGTCTCAAGATACCCATGTATTGAACCAATACCTCCAGCAAATGAGAATGAGACCTCAAGAGAAGTTAATGCATTTCATGTAGTTGGAAACTTGGCAAGGTAGTGCAATTACATATGAAGTTAGACACAATCGAGAAGCATGTTGGGAAGGTGTATGATAAGAAAAATGCAAATGATGAGAATAAATCTACTACCAGATGGAAATATGTTAGCGAATGTCAACATCTCCAAGTTGAAGTGGAATATAATGAATTCTTACTAAATAAGAAAAAACTCAAGGAAAGTGGAGGAACCATCAAATCTCAATTTGGAAATATGATGGAAACACATTTCTTATCAAAGACAATACAGTTAAGCATTGTATTTCACCTCCTATCCAATGGTCCTCCTATGATAGATTATCCAAAAATGACGAAATATCTATCTTTTATTCAAGTGCCAAATTTTTCATCTTCTCATTGGTCTTTATCGAGTGGTTGGGAATGGGGAAAATATCTAGTTCAAGTAGAAAAGGATGATATGAAAGAGAAGATTGCAAATGCTACATTTTTGTCACTGTCTTTGGATGAAGTTACGACTATTGATAATACTTCATGGATTTGCATGAGAATTTATATGGTCAATGACCATATCAGGCATTCCTATCTACTTCAAATTCATAAAATGAACAAAAGTTCTACAGCAGAAAATATTTATGAACTTGTTATTGATAGTTTGAAGGAAATTGGTGGTATGGATCATTCCATGATTGCAAAAAAGTTAGTATGTGTTGGAGCATATGGAGCATCAGTAATGCAAGGATAAAGGAATGGCCTTTGTGCTAGAATGCAACTCTCGGCTTCAGCGTATATGCTAAGTATTCATTGTATGGCTCACAGGATGAATCTTACATTTAAAATAGTGAACAACTTTTCATTGGTTTCAAAGGTAGAATATCGTGTATGTGAGGTTCATGCATACTTTTGTCGGAGTCCCAAATGATTTTTAGAGTTTAAATTATTTTTTATAATGGTGTTACAAATGGAAAAAAACTATTAAAAGATGTTGATACAAGATGGATATCATTGAAGGGACTAGCTAAAATACTATTCAATGAATATGCATCCTTGGTAGGGGTGATATATGCACATTGCTCAAGTGTAGAAAAATATCAAAATCTTCTATTTCTACTAACTGATATAGAGACATTATTAAGATTGGATGGAATTATTCCTATGCTTCATGAAATGAATAAGCTCGTGAAGATGGCTCAGAGTTGCAGGATGTATATTGTTGAATACACAAGAGCAAGAAAATTAACATGTCTTGCATTGGATAATTTGTATATTATGGAAGATTCTTTTACAAATTTAGCATTTACAAATTGGAGGAAGATTATCAATATAGAAAATGATGATTTTTTTTTAAGTTTGATGAAAAAGGGATGCTATGTACGGCAGTTCGTGGGCATATGGTTCCCTTTTATTATAATGAAAATATAGGAAGTGTAGCAAGGATTTCTCCTTGCTACAGGGGTAGGAATGAATCCCTTCTATCTATAGGATAGAAGGGTATGTTCCTACGTGTGAAAATGCTGAAAATAAAGTGGAATGGACATAAAGCAAAGACATAAAGAAAATAGTGGTCGTGAGCCCCTCTGCAGACAATGTTAGGGCTTCATCTTGGCTACCTGTAAACAACTATTAAGCAAAAACAAACCTGCAAAACATGTTAATAGACAAACCTGCAAACAAACATGGGTCAGAAATAAAAATCTACTAAAGAAAAATGCATAAACAAAACAAGATTATACCTCCTTTGGTGAAATAGGCCACCATGCCCTGGCTAGAACGAAGCACGTCCCTATCTCACTCAACAATGGATGAGGAACTATGGCTCAATGGGGAGAATGGATGGAGGAGAGAGGGATGTGGGTGGCTTGAGAGGCAAAGTTGTCTCAAGGAATCCATGGGAAACATAATAGTATGCAAGAGATCTGTGTGTTTGAGAGTGACCCCCACCCTCCTTTTATAGCTTTTTTGGGGTTTTAGGGTTTTAAGCCCTTGGTCCATGATTTAGCCCCTTTTTTGGAATTTTAGCCCCTTCCGCCCTAACTTTAGCTCATTTTAGGGTTTTAGCACCTTTTGGGGGGCTTTAGCACCTAGGAGAGTATTTTAGGTTCCTTTTTAGGGTTTTTAAGCCCTTTTCTTCATCCTTAAGCATTTTTGAGGGTGTGGAGGTCTAATGGAGGGTCATGAAATGGTGTTCTTGGGTGGTGTAGGTCATGGAGAGCCGAGTGAGGGATTTTTTGGGTTAATAGATTTCCCCGTGATGTGTGAGGGTAGGAGCTCATCGTATGGCCGATGAACATCATAGGATTTGCTGTGGAGAGGTGGTGCTTCCGGGGGTTGGGGCATGGTGTATTTTGGTTTTTGTATTAATATGGTTCCCATCAATGGGTGAGATAGAAATAATGTGTGACATGTATATGGATGAGGCAGGCATCCCTATGCTTGTGACAATCTCAAAAGAATAATTTGATCCATGCTCTATAATCCAAGAGTCGATCATGTACAACTGATGATACAATAATGGTTTCCTCACTTAGGGGATAAATACAATGCTGGTATGAAGAACTCGTACATTGGACCCATGGAATTCTTATGGAATGCTATATATTCATGACTGACAGTGTGTTGGATCTGGAATGATACATAGCTGTATGGACTTGCTGTTTGAGAGTCAGAGTCTCTGTTGTACAAGTATGCTGCATCAATCATAAATCTATATAGAAGCATTGATGGGGCTTCTAAACATTGTTTCCAATGCAACCCAAAAATCACAAGGGACATAACCTGTTTAGGTCCCTCGAATAGAGACATCAATGTGATAGAGTTAGGTGACATCTGGGGTCTTCGACCAAATACTGTGCGAACCAAACCCTGTACGAATCTCAACAGTGCGATGATGTAGTTGGAGTCAAGCACATGAAAAAAACCATCCAGAGAGGCACTAAGGATTCCTCTCAAGTTGTCCAAGGAACTCATCAATGAGGTTAATGAAACCAGGATACAAGGACTTTTGGGTCTATCCTATGGAGTATATGTGTTATCATCGACAGAGGGATACCTACCCTTAGTCAAGGCAATGATGTTTTCTTGACTAGAAGCACGAGGGAGATAACCGAAAGGTGTGAGACAATCTACGGACTGACCCATTGAATGGGGGGGGAGGGGGAGGGAAAGAATTGAACAGGGGCAGGGGGAGTGTGGTAGACTCAAAATTCCTTTGTTTAGAGTATGATGGCAGGGCAGACCAGGAAGCAAATGAAACTTGAATCATGGGAATGGGATCATAGCTCTAATACTGGGAATGTCACTGTAGATGGTAAATACTTGGAGGAGGTGGACACTTTTTCTATTGATGGTATCCAAGGAAGACACATTGTAGATTACTCTGAACAAAGGCGACCCAAAGGGGGAATGCTTCCAAACTATTTTTTATGGGCTGGTGTCTAGGGACACCATTGTTGTACGATCTCGTGGATTTTTGGTGAGCCCAAGAAGGTAAATGCTCGATGGTGCTTTCAATTTTAGAGACTCTGAAAGCATGAAGAAGACTCCAGTGGGGGCTCTTTTTCATTGGTAGTCTCCTGTGCCTAAAAAGGGATAAAAGTATACATCGGATAGCTTTCCCATACTTTGGGGGATGAGAGACTTATTTACCGTTGGTAGTCCAATCAAGCCGAAAAAGTTTAAACCTATACTAACTAGACAGTCATTCAAATACTTTTACGAGCATGAACAAAACCAAGTTTGCTCAAAAATATTTTCTTGATGAGAAGGCTGGAAAAGAGCTTAACAACAACCCATGGTGATATTTTTTGTAAAGTGCAGCCCCTCTATCTGATAAAGCATAAAAGTATGCAAAGGGGACCAATCTTGGATGGAATACATCAAGGTGGTCCTTTTCAATTGATGGTCTACATGGTCTGCAAAAGGAGGTAAACAAGATGATGTAGACGCCCTTTCCTATACTTTAGCGAGTAAGAAAGGAAGAAGCTATGCTCGACTATCTTTTCATTGTTTTAAGGAGTTAGAAAAGAGCTTAAATGAAACTCCTATATGGTCAACTGATTGTGGTGGCACAGGTGGTGCCCCATGTCACGATGGTAGACAGTGGTCAAAAGATCATCCATGCAGTATGGATGGAGCAGAAGGCTCTCAAACATACCAATACATGTGTGGGATAGATCGCGGCAGAGGCTCGTGAGTCATTGTAGCAGAGGCACACAAATTGAGGTTGCTCTTGGACAGAGGTCAGGAGAGCGTGTGTGTGTGTTGTGGTGGATGGAGTTGACTACATGTGATGTGAGTGCAAGTTTGGGGGCACTTATATGCCAAATACATGCAAGAAAAATAAATAATTTTGTGGACAGTTGTCTAGAGGTTCTGTTGATGTATTTGTAACTTCGAAATGTATTCATCTATGTATCTTATGTATTGTAACCTGATGTTTATTCTGGGATGTATCTATAATGTAATTGAGTCATATTTTCATGCCCCGATGTTCCAATCGGGAGGATCAATTATGTAAACAAGTCATGTCAAGTCATAATGGGTAAACCTCCGATTGTCTAAGGGTTAAAGTCCCTACAGTTTCAGGGCATTAGGGTTATTAGACTCTCCTAGTAGAGGTCGTCCTTGGTAGGGTTTTAGTCATGTTGGGATTAGTATAAATAGAGAACTGGAGTCTCTATTTATAACACAAGTCATTCACACTCAAGTATAGCGCATAGTTGAGGAAGGAGAAGAAACTGGGGCTAGACAAGAAGAAGATTACTGATGTTGAGAGATGACTTATTGTTTTGGGGTTTTTACTTTTTTGGTGCTGATTCTATCTCTGAGGAAGTTGCGGGGTTTTATCCTTTACGGTTTCCCTGAGGAAAAACACTATGTTCATTGTCTCTTGTGTTTGATTGTTGTACTTGTTATTCTCTCAGTTAAAGATCCTAATAATGCTAGCTTAGTGTTGAAAAACTAACATGGTATCAGAGCTAACTTGAGAAGAAGACACTGTGCAGCTGCGGGAACTAGGGCTTCCTTGTTTGTGGATCATCCTCCATATATTTTCAGCAAAATTAAGGTGGAATAACTCTCCTCCTTAGGGCGCATCTTTTTGTTAAAGCAGAATCCAATTCTGAGGTTTTTCAGTTTTGGACCTGTCACTGCTGTCGAAAATTAGGGATTTTCACAGAAGAGGAATTTTTTAGTGAACCCAATCCTCGATTTATCTCCTCCCCAAAATAAAATTTAGGGAAAAATTTCAAGGCATTTGGGTGGATAGAACTCCGGAAAAGGAAAAACCTAATTTGCTCCTGAACCAGCTCTACGGGATTTCAACTCAAGTTTCAGATCTGACATCTTGAACCTGGTAAGATATAAAATATTTGTATTTCCATTTGAGGTTCTCAGATAAATATGTCTCATCATACCAATCTTGATGAAAAGCTCAAGGGAGCTGATAACTTCTGAGCTTGGAAGTATTGGATGTCCCTGGTCCTGGAAGAGAATGAATTAGACTCCTACATTCATGAGGAGGTTCCAGTTCCAAAGAGAGATGAGGAAAAGGACTTACATAAGAATAATATGGTTATGGCAAAGAGGATCATTTCTAGTTCTATCAAGGATCACCTTATCCCACAGGTGTCCTCTCTCAAGACACCTAAAGCTATGTTTGATGCCCTAACCAAGTTGTTTGAAGGGAAGAACATAAACCAAAAGATGACTCTAAGGAATGAACTGAAGAATGTGATGATTCAGAATGTAGAGACTATCCATTATTCACAAGGGTTTCTCAGATCAAGGAACAATTAGAATCTATTGATGAAGAAGTGGAAAATGCAGAGATTGTGATGACTACTTTGAATGGCCTTCCTAGGTCATGGGATTCTTTCATCCAAGGAATCTGTGCTAGAAATAAGTTAGTGAAGTTCAGTAGACTATGGGAAGAATTCTCTTAAGAAGAAGCTTGGATAGCAGCCTGAGAATAAAATATTGGAAGTGAAGATCAAGCCCTCACAATTCACTCAAAGAAGGGAAGAAGAAATCCTCATTACTCCAAAGGTAAGAGCTCTCATTCTAACAATAGAAAGGATATATCTAGATTTAGATGTTATACATGTGATGAAAAAGGACACTTTGCAAAAGACTATCCTAAGAGAAAGAACCACTCTCATAAGAAGAAGGGGAACAAAAGAAGACATCATGCTCATGCTGTAGAGGATGATGAACCATCCAAGAAGAGATGCAGATATGAAAGTGAAGATTCTTCAAGCAAGGATGAATATGTTCTGATCTCCGCTCTTACAGGTAACATTTCTCATGGAAGTGATGATTGGATTATATACATTGGGGATTCCAAACATATGACTGGATTCAAGGAATCCTTTGTGAGACTGTCAGAACATGAATCACCTCACAAGGTGAAGCTAGGAGATGACTACCAATATCCAATAAAAGGTAGTGGGGAATATTCATATAAACTAGACTCTGGTAAGTCTCTAACAATGAAAGAAGTATTGTTTGTGCCAGGACTCAAGAATAACCTTCTCTCCATATCAGCATTGGATGCAAAAGGAATGAGGATTGCATTCATATATGGTCAAGTCATTATGTGGCCAAGAGGAAATACTATCGATGATGTGGTAGTGATTGGAGAACAAGAAGGAGGCATGTACAAATTGAAGGGCCATCCAAAACAAGCCTTGGTCCATGACACAGTAGAACCAAATGAGCTTTGGCACAAAAGGCTTGCACATGTGCATTACAGAGCACTACCTGTTGCAAGCAAAGTTGTTGAAGGTCTTCCAGAATTCCAAGCAAAACATGATGGGGTTTGCAAAGGATGTGTGAAAGGGAAGAATACAAAGAAGACATTTCCCAGCAGTGAAAGCAAATCCAAAGGCATACTAGAAATCATCCACTCCATTGTATGCGGTCCTATGTCATCAAAATCACTAAGCGGGTATGCATACTATGTTTCTTTTATTGATGATTTTTCTAGAAAGACATGGGTTTACTTCATGAAGAACAAAGACAAAGTATTCAGTAAGTTTAAGGAATTCAAAGCTTTGATTGAGAATCACATTGAATAGAAGATCAAGACTTTTCGATCAGATAATGGCAGAGAATTCACTTTGAATGAATTCAAAGAGCTATGCAAAGAATCAAGGATTAAGAGGGAGTTTTCCACTCCTTATAATCCACAACAGAATGGGATTGCGGAACAGAAGAGTAGAACCATCATGGAAGCTGCAAGAGCAATGATTCATGATCAAGATATTCCTATGCATCTTTGGGCTGAAGCTGCCAGAACAACAGTGTATGTATAGAACCGTACTCCACATAGAGTACTCGAGAACAATACTCCTAAAGAAGTCTTCTCTGACAAGAAACCAAAAGTCAGCCATCTCAGAATATTCGGCTGTCCTGTGTACATACACATTCCAAAAGAAAAGAGAAAAAAATTAGATCCTTTAGGAAAGAAGGGAATATTCATGGGATACTCTGAAAGATCGAAGGATTATAGAATCTATTTCCCAGGATACAAGAAGATTGACATCAGCAGGGATGTGACATTTGATGAAGACATAGCTTACAACAAATACAGAAAGATACCTACTGACGAACCTAAAGAAGCAAAAGCAGAAGCACCCATAATTCATGATACAACCATGAATGAAGAAGCTCAAGAAGAAGATCGAGATTTCGAGGAACCACAAAGACTTGTAGATCCACCTTTGGAGAAGAATCCTCATAAGAGGAAACCTGCTTGGGTACATGAAACACAGAGAAAGAAAGAGGACTAGATCCTGCTCTGGGTATGTAGCTCTACTATGTGATTTCATTGATAAAGAACCTTCCAGGTATGAAGAAGCAACAGAATGGAAAGAATGGAAGGATGCTATGATTGAAGAATACCAATCAATAATGAAGAATGATGTTTGGGATTTTGTCCCAAGACCACAAGGGAAGTCAGTTGTAACTTCCAAATGGATCTACAAGATCAAGCATGCTACAAATGGTAGCATTGAAAAGTATAAAGCAAGATTTGTGGCTTGGGGTTTCTCTCAGAAAGAAGGGATAGACTATGAAGAAACCTTTGCACCTATATCCAGATACACTTCCATCAGATCAGTACTTTCTCTGGTTGCAATAATGAAATGGAAGATACACCAGATGGATGTCAAGACTGCTTTATTGAATGGTGTAGTGGAAGAAGAAGTGTATGTAGAATAGCCACTCAGTTTTGAGACACATGACAGAGAGTCTCATATATGCAGATTGAAGAAATCCCTGTACGGTTAGAAACAGGCACCCAGGACCTGGTACGTCAGAATTGATAGCTTTCCATTCAGTTTGGGCTTTACCAAGAGTAAAGCAGACTCCAACCTTTACTACAAGGTTGAGGATGGCAACCCAGAGATGCTTCTACTGTATGTACATGATCTATTTGTGACAGGTATGGATGGGTTGATTGCTGATATGAAAAGAAAGCTTGCTGGTGAGTTAAAGATGAAGGACTTGGGAATGATGCATTACTTTCTAGGTATGAAAGTGTGGCAGAGTATGGATGGAATCTTCCTTGGACAAGGGAAGTATGCAGTAGATATCCTGAAGAGGTTTGGGATGATGGACTGCAAGACTATGGCCACACCTATGGCATCAAACCTGAAGCTATTAAGTGATGCTTCATCAGAGTCAGTTGATGCTACGATGTATCGTCAAATGATTGGGTCATTGATGTACCTGATGAACACGAGACCAGAAATTTGCTTTGCTGTGAACATATTGAGCCAGTTCTTGACAGATCCGAGAAATGTTCACTTGATTGTTGCAAAGCATATTCTGAGGTACCTGAAGGGTACAGTTGATTATGGCCTCAAGTATGATGCAAATCAAAAGATTAACCTGGAAGTTTATGTTGATTTAGATTGGGTAGGCAGTGCCATCGACAGGAAAAGCACTTCAGGATGTTGCTTTAGTATGGGATCAGGTGTGATCTTTTTGTTTAGCAGGAAGCAATCTTGTGTGGCACTGAGTACAGCTGAAGCAGAGTATCTCACAGCTTGTTCAGCTAGTTGTGAGGCAGTATGGCTATGAAAGCTACTGTCTGATATATTTGATCTCCAGTTGGATGCTACTTGTATACATTGTGACAACCAGAGTTGCATGAAGTTGTTATAAAATCTAGTGTTCCATGACAAGTCGAAGCATATCGAGATCAAGTACCACTATATCAGGGATATGGTGCAAAAGGGTGTTGATGTATATGTAACTTCACAATGTATTCTTCCATGTATATTGTAACCCGATGTTTATTCCGGGATGTTTCTATTATGTATCTGAGTCATGTTGTCATTCCCTGATGTTCCGATCGGGAATATTAAAAATGTAAACAAGTCATATCAAGTCATTAGGTAAGTCCCCACAGTTTCGGGGCACTTGAGTTATTATACACTAATTAAGGTGTAGGCTCAGGTAAGTAATATTAGGTCAAGCCTACGTGTGAAAATGTAATTCAAGTGAACGGATGAATATAAATAGAGAGTGAGAGTCTCTCTATTTATCACTTGTGAAATACATCACTTGCTCTCTCAAGTGTGGCACACTTTTGGAGAAGGAAATACTTTGGCTTGACAGAAGAAAGAAGGATGCTGTTGTGTTGGGAGTACATCTTACTGTTTTGGGTTTCACATCTTGTGGTGATACTATCTTAGAGGAAGTTGTGGAGTTTTCTCCATTTATGGTTTCCCCGATCAAAACTCTTTATGTCTCTTGTCTCTTGTGATGTGCTTATGTTATTGCTGTGCTTATTATTCTCTTAGTGGAAAGATCTTAACATAATGCTAGCTTAAATGTTGAAAAACTAACATGGTATCAGAGCTAACCTAAGAAGAAGACATTGTGCAGCTATAGGAACTAGGGCTTCCTATTTTGTGGATCTTCCTCCACATATTTTCAGCAAAAGTATGCTAGGATGACTCTCCATTGAAGGGTGCATCTTTCTGTCGATGCGGAATTCAATTTCAAGCATTTTCAGTTTCGATGTGGAAATTAGGGCTTTCTACAGAAGAGGAATTTTTGAGTGTGACTAGAATAGTATTGTTCTCCTCATCAAAACCGAAGTTTAGAGACCTAGATCAAGAAATTTGGTTGGGTGAAACTCTGGGAAAGTCAAACCCTAGTTTGACCCTGAGCTAGGAGAAACCCTAAATACTAAAACTGCTAAGTTTTGGTACAGTCGCTATATTCTGAGAGTGGAAATATATCAGAAGCTGAAAATTACAAGGGCCGAATATAAAATCCCGATGAACACTGTGTCCAAAAATCAACCTCATATTCGCAATATTCTGGGAGATAAAAGCTCTCAAAGTTAGGGTTCTAGCCTCTTCCAGAAATCATACATAAACAGGACACCTGGGGAGAATTGCAATATCTTGGGATAAAAAGGTACAAATGGAATTTCTGAAGATGTTCCAAAAAGTTAACGGACTGTAATTTCGGTGGTATGAATATCAGACTCAGAAGATGAACCAGTGACATGTGGCATGCCGTACAAATTCTCTATTCTGAATAGTTCTGTAACAGGTCACCTTAGGAAAATGATAATAAATCCCAAATGGTGGAACCAATTCTGATGAAACCTACGGTGTTGGATCAGGGATGTGCGAGGTTACCTCAGTGAGAAATTGTAGACATAGAGGATTAGTAAGTTCAAATATATCACAGAAACAGTAACAAGAATTTCTGCAGAAGAAATTGGAAATCTAGGGCTTCCTGTTCCGGGAGCTTCCCTCCACTGTTTTCAGAAAAGGAGTATATTGGACAGATCCATTTGAAGAGATCTATCTGTCTATCCAATTAGTTTTGAAATATTCCAAGTTTTGAAAATTAGGTTTTCTGTGGCAAACCCTAGATCAGCAAACTCCGGGACAAGGACGGACACCTCAAATCGGTAAGATCTAATCCTTTGCGATTTCCATTTGAGGTTCTCATTTCAATATGATATATCACATCAGCTTGGTGACAAGCTTGGGGAAGTTGACAACTTCCAAGCCTGGAAGAATTTGATCTCTCTGAAGAAAATGGGTTGGACACCTACATGATTATAGAGGTTCCAGTTTCAGAGGGAGACGAGGTTAGAAGCCTTTCACAAGAAGAACTTGGTCAAAGAAGACATCATGCTCATGCTACAGAGGATGATGAACCATCCAGAAAGAGATCCAAATATGAAAGTGAATATTCTTCAAGTGAGGGTGAATATGTTCTAATATCAGCTCTCACAGGTAACATTACTCATGGTAGTGATGATTGTCTTATAGACAGTGGGGCTTCCAAACATATGATGGGATTCAAGGAATCCTTTGTAAGACTATCAGAACATGAATCACCTCACAAGGTGAAACTAGGAGATGACTACGAATATCCAATAAAAGGTAGTGGGGAATCTTCATTCAAGATAGACTCTGGTAAGTCTCTAACAATGAAAGAAGTATTGTTTGTGCCAGGATTGAAGAAGAACCTTCTCTCCATTTCAGCATTGATGCAAAAGGAATGCGGGCTGCATTCATAGATGGTCAAGTCATCATATGGCCAAAAGGAAAGACTATCGATGATGTGGTAGTGATTGAAGAACAAGAAGGAAGCTTGTACAAATTGAAGGGATATCTAGAACAACCCTTGATCCATGACACAGTAGAGCCAAATGAGCTTTGGCATAGAAGGCTTGCACATGTGCACTACCTATTGCAAGCAAAGTTGTTGAAGGCCTTCCAGAATTTCAATCTATTTGAAGGGAAGAACAAAAATCAGAATATGACCTAAAGAAACCAGTTGAAGAATGTGAAGATCCAAAATGCAGAGACCATATAGTCGTAAGAGTTTCTCAAATCAAAGAACAACTTGAAGTGGTAAAAGAAGAAGTGAAAAATGCAGAAGTGGTGATGGCCACCTTGAATGGCCTCCTAGGATCATGGAATTCATTCATTCAAGGAATGTGTTTCAGAAGGAAGTGATTACTTTCAGCAAACTTTGGGAAAAAGAAGAAGCTCTACCCATAAGAAGAGAATATAATATGGGAGCATTTGAAGATCCGGCTCTCACCATCCAAAGAAGATCCCTCAAGCAATGAGGAATATGAAGAAATCAACTCTTGAAGAACCTCTTATCCACCTCAGCATTTGGATAAGAAACGATGCGATTATGAATGAAGAAAACAATGAAGCTGAAGGCTCAAGAATGAGTATACCCTCAAAACAAATAAAGATAAGTATTCAATTGTCATGATATTGTTTTGTTATGCATTTGTTTATATTTAGTTATTGTATTATGCATGATAGGATGTTTGCATTAATGATAGTATACTACTAATATGCATGTGATGGGTAAGTAGCTCATGGTGCTATACAAATTCTCCATTGCTACTTATCTAGAATGAAACCTCTTTGCTGACATATTGGATTAGTGCACAATCTCAATGTTGTCCTGGTAGAGATGGAAGGCATCTAGAAAGTTTCAGTGAGATATGGATGAATGTTGTATTGGCTAAAGTAGTTGCATAATCATACATTTATGCATAAGTATTTTCCAGTATGAATATTCCTTATGAAATGTTCTAACCATACAAATTCATTTGACTTGTAGGAAAGACCGCATACATAATCGCCTACAAGCAAAGAAGAATGAAGACTTGTTCCGAAGAACAAGTGACGACAGTTCAAAGACAAAGAATAATATGACGAGTGCAGTGACATCATTGATGCAGAACCTTCCAGCCACCAAGAAGAAAGGGAAGACCAGTTCAAGAAGAATGATGTCAGGTCACAGTATCGAGACCTGAAGAGAAGTTCATAGTTCCATCATGCAGTAGATGGAAACTTTGTGGGATACAAAGTAAGATTCGTAGCATGAGGCTTCTCACGAAAGGAAGGCCTAGACTATGAAGATACATTTGCAACCAGTAAGAGTTGAAACACATACATGATGAGACTGATGAAGATCTTAACCTTTGCTACAAGGTTGAAGATGTAAGTCTATACACTAGATGGCCACATAGAATATTAGTAGCATAGGAAGCTACTTGACACTCTAGTACAAAATGTTTTCAGTGCATAGAGCACAGAAGACAGAGGGAGTATGATGATCCGCTTCAGAGGGAGTGACTACAGAATATATTGCAGTTTGACATGGTACGACGGGATGGGTAGGTTACTGATGACTCTAGGCGTTACTGAGAGTAAAGCGGATTCCAACCTTTGCTTCAAGGTTGAAGACGGAAGACCAGTGATGTTCCTGTTATGTGTCGATGCACAATTTTTCTAGGTATGGAGGTGTGGCAGAGTGTGGATGGAATCTTCCTTGGATAAGGGAAGTATGCAATAGAGATCCTGAAGAGATTTGGGATGATGAACTGCAAGGCTATGGCCACACCTATGGCATCGAACCTGAAGCTATTGAGTGATGCTTCATCGAGTCGGTTGATGCTATGATTTATCATCAGATGATTGGGTCCTTGATGTACCTGAGACCAGATATTTGCTTTGCTGTGAACACATTGAGACATGTTCACCTGATGGTTGCAAAGCATGCAGGGGTACAATTGATTATGGGCTCAAGTACGATGTGAATTAGAATATTAACCTGGAGGGTTATGTTGATTTAGATTGGGCAGGTAGTGCCATCGACAGGAAGAGTACTTCAGGATGTTGCTTCAGTATGGGATCAGGTGTGATCTCTTGGTTTAGCAGGAAGCAATCCTATGTGGCACTGAGTGCAGCTGAAGTAGAGTATGTCGCAGCTTGTTCAGCTAGTTGTGAGGCAATATGGCTGTGGAAGCTACTGTGGGATATATTTGATCTCCAGTTGGATGCTACTTGTATACATTGTGACAACCAGAGTTGCGTGAAGTTGTCAGAGAATCTAGTGTTCCATGACAAGTCGAAGCATATCGAGATCAAGTATCACTATATTAGGGATATGGTGCAGAGAGGAGCAGTGAAGCTTCTGTATGTTGCGACGGAGGAACAGATAGCTGATGTGTTGATGAATCCATTGGCTAGGATGAAGTTCGAGTACTTCAGAGAGAGACTTGTTCTTCTCCAGATCGAGGTTCCTTCCAAGAGAAAGTGATGAGACCCATAGCCATTCTGACATGGTGAGACGATTGGTTCCTTCCATGGTCAGTTGTAAGGGCTGATCCATTCTGTCATGGTGAGAGGATTCAGTTCCTTCCATGTCAAATATGAGTGATAGAGATCCAAATCCATTCTGACAAGCAGGTCAGATGTAAGGGCTGAGCCATTCTGTCATGGTGAGAGGATTCAGTTCCTTCCATGTCAGATATGAGTGCTGACTACCATTCTAGGAATGGAGGCACCTGGTCAGTTACCATGAACACTCAGTCAGGGACTGAGAGAGCCATTCTGATGAGTAGGTCAGATGTAAGGGCTGTGCCATTCTGGTCATGGCTAAAGGATTGAGTTCCTCCCATGACAGATGTGAGTGCTAGCCATTCTATCGATCAGGACAGATGTAAGGGCAACTGCCACTCTCAGGGAGAGTGGAGGGGCCTGGTCCATTACTAGGTAGCTCAGTCAAGGACTGGGGGCCATTCTGATGAGGGTGTAGGATTCAGTTCCTACCAGGTCATATGTGAGTGCACAAATCTCTCATCATTGTGAGTGGATGTGTTCCAGCCTGGATGGATGTGAGTACTGTGCCTTTCTGACGAGTAGGTCAGATATAAGTGCAGAGCCATTTCACAGATGGTAGTTGATTGTGCCTACCATGCTAGTGAATGTGAGTGCTGGGACTTTCTGATGTGACTGTAGTTTACTACATGATCAGATGTGAGTGTTGGGCGTGCCTTTCTGACGAGCGGGTCAGATGTAAGTGTTGGGCGAAGGCCTACATGAGGGTAGGCCTACAACCAGCATGAAAAAAGGTTGGCTCTGTAGAAATTCCTATGACGAGATAGTACACACATGATGATGACTAGAGGAGATCCAGATCAAGCTATGATCCAAATCCAGTTATGATGACTCCAGGAGATCTAGATCAAGTGATGATCCAGATCCAGCAGTGATGATCCAGATCGAGAGATGATCCAGATCTAGATCCAAATCGAGTGATGATCTAGATCCAGTCCAGTGATGATGATCCAGATCGAGTGATGATCTAGATCTTGTGGTGATGTTCCATGATGATCCAGATCGAGTGATGATCCAGATCCAGATCCAGATTGAGTGATGATCCAGATCTAGTTCTATGACGATCCAGATCGAGAGACGATCCAGATCCAGATAACTTGAAGATGATGATGACTTGAAGATGAAGATGACTCGAAGATGAATATGATCCAGTTGATACAGAGAAGAAGACCAGTGCTGAAAATTGTGTCGAAAGAATACCTTCCTAGTTAAGAGGGAGTGTTGATGTATATGTAACTTCGGAATGTATTCTTCCATGTATATTGTAACCCGATGTTTATTCCAGGATGTTTCTATTATGTATCTGAGTCATGTTGTCATTCCCTGATGTTCCAATCGGGAAGATTAATAATGTAAACAAGTCATATCAAGTCATTAGGTAAGTCCCCACAGTTTCGGGGCACTTGAGTTATTATACACTAATTAAGGTGTAGGCTCGGGTAAGTAATATTAGGTCGATCCTACGTGTGAAAATGTAATTCAAGTGAATGGATGAATATAAATAAAGAGTAAGAGTCTCTCTATTTATCACTTGTGAAATACATCACTTTCTCTCTCAAGTGTGGCGCACTTTTGGAGAAGGAAATACTTTGGCTTGACAGAAGACATAAGGCTGCTGCTGTGTTGAGAGTACATCTTACTGTTTTGGGTTTCACATCTTGTGGTGATACTATCTTAGAGGAAGTTGCGGGGTTTTCTCCATTTATGGTTTCCCCGATCAAAACTCTTTATGTCTCTTGTCTCTTGTGATGTGCTTATGTTATTGCTGTGCTTGTTATTCTCTCAGTGAAAAGATCTTAACATAATGCTAGCTTAAATGTTGAAAAACTAACAAAGGTAGCAGTGAAGCTCTAGTATGTTGAGACGGAGGAACAAATAGCTGATGTATTGATGAAGCCATTGGTTAGAGTGAAGTTTGAGTACTTCAGGGAGAAGCTTGGTGTTCTCCAAATCGATATTTCCTCCAAGGAAAAGTGATGAGTCCCATAGCCATTCTGACATGGTGAGAGGATTGGTTCCTTCCATGGTTAGATGTAAGGGCTGAGCCATTCTATCATGGTGAGAGGATTGGTTCCTTCCATGAGAGATGTGAGTGCTAAGCCATTCTGATATGACTGCGGGATTGGTTCCTACATGATCAGATATAAGGGCTATTGCCATTCTTTGAATAGAGCTTCCTAGTGAGGTACCATGGATCCTTAGTCTAGGACTGAGAGCCTTTTTGATGTGACTAAGGGATATGTTCCCACATACTCAGATATAAGTGCAGTAGCCTTTCTGATGTGAATGAGGGATGTGTTCCCACGTACTCAGATATAAGTACAGTAGCCTTTCTGATGTGACTGAGTGATGTGTTCCCACGTACTCAGATATAAGTGCAGTATCCTTTCTGATGTGACTAAGGGATGTGTTCCCATGTACTTAGATATAAGTGTAGTAGCCTTTCTGATGTGACTGAGGGATGTGTTCCCATGTACTTAGATGTAAGTGCTGGGCGAAGACCTACATGGAGGATAGGCCTACAACCAGCATGAAAAAGGGCTAGCTCTGTAGAACTTCCTATGACAAGAAGAATCATGATGATGATCCAGATCGAGTGATGATCCAGATCCAGTGATGATGCCCAGTGATGATCCAGATCAAGTGATGATCCAGATCCAGTGATTATGTCCCATGATGATCCAAATTGAGAGATGATCCTGATTCGAAGATTGACAATGACTTGAAGATGAAGATGAATTGACGACTTAGAAGACTTGAGATGTAGATGACGAGATGATATAGTTGATGTAGAGAAGAAGACCAGTGCTGAAAACTGTGTCAAAAGAATACCTTCCTAGTTAATAGGGAGTGTTGATGTATTTGTAACTTCGGAATGTATTCATCTATGTATCTTATGTATTGTAACCCGATTTTTATTCTGGGATGTATCTATAATGTAATTGAGTCATATTGTCATGCCGCAATGTTTTGATCAGGAGGATCAATTATGTAAACAAGTCATTTCAAGTCATAGTGGGTAACCCTCCAATTGTCTAAGGGTTAAAGTCCCCACAGTTCCAGGGAACTAGGGTTATTAGACTCTCCTAGTAGAGGTCGGCCCTGGTAGAGTTTTAGTCATGTCGGGATTAGTATAACTAGAGAACTGGAGTCTCTATTTATAACACAAGTCATTCACACTCATGTATAGCGCATAGTTCAGGAAGGAGAAGACACTGGGGCTAGACAAGAAGAAGATTACTGCTGTTGAGAGATCACTTACTGTTTTGGGGATTTTACTATTTTGGTGTTGATTCTATCTCTAAGGAAGTTGTGGGGTTTTCTCCTTTATGGTTTCCCCAAGGAAAAACACTGTGTTCATTGTCTCTTGTGTTTGATTTTTGTACTTGTTATTCTCTCAGTTAAAGATCCTAATAATGCTAGCTTAATGTTGAAAAACTAACAGGTTCGCGTAAGGTGCGGTGGATAGAAAAGACAACTATCTATTAAAATACAAAACAAAACTGAAAAATGGTAAACTTTAAAGGGCAGTGACCCAAAAACTTGCATGATTAGCGGTCGAGAAGTGTGATACAAGTACAAGTCTGTAGACACTTGCATCGTCATGTCATGGCTTGTGAATCGAGGTGACTTGTGGGAAATGGTCCCGAAATTTATTTATTAAACATGAGACAGTGGTCTCATAAAGAGATAAAAATTTGGGCTCGGAGTTGTGAGAGGTGTCTCAAACAGGTTCCGGGTGAGTTTAGATTGGCAGTGAATGGTGCTGCCCTTGACTTGTGGTAAAAAATATTTAAAAACAAGAAAAGAAAATGAAGTGACTCATTGGTGATATTAAGCATAAAATTTCATAAGGTAGAGCTCATTGCAGGGGTTCTCTAAGAGTTGTCCATCATAGTCAATAAGGGTGTATGCCCCTTTTTCGAGGCAACGGTGGATGACGTACGTGCCATACCACATTGACTCAAACTTGCCTTTGCCCAACTTATCATTGGGTTGGTCATATACTAGAACCATATCCCCTTCGCTGAAGTTGCGAGGGTGGATATGGGAGTCATAGTTGACCTTGGACCATGTTTTCACTACTTCAATGGCTTGGAGGGCAGCTCGATGATCTTCTATGGTTTGTTTGAGTTGGAGGAGTCATTCTTCTAAAGGCGAAGTGACAGGGAGAAGTTCTACTGTGAGGAGGAGGGATGGTATTTGGCACTCTATAGGGAGTACTGATTCAATGCCATGTACTAGGAGGAATGGAGTGAAACTAGTTATGGTTTTTGTGGATGTACGATAAGCCCATAGGGTGGATAATAGCATGTGATACCAATTAGTTTTATGATTTCCCACCATCCTTTGGAGCATTGTTTTGATGATCTTGTTGACTGCTTCAACTTGGTCGTTTCCTTGGGGGTAGTAGGAAGATGAGTACTAGTGTTTGAATTTCAACATGTTTGACAATTCATCCCATACGGCGTCTTGAAAATGTGCTCCATGGTCCGAGATTAATTGTTTAGGATCACCAAATCGTGAAATAACATGGTTAAAGAAAAAGCGCACTATGGTTTCAGCTTTGCAATCAAATGTGGGCATGGCCTATGTCCACTTAGTGAATTAATCGACTGCCATAATGATGTATTTATGACCATTAGCCAAGACGGGGTTGATTCTCATGAAGTCGATTGCCCATTTCCAGAAGGGCTCGACTGTGACTACAGGATGTAATGGTGCAGGGGGGGTTCTTGCCTTTGGGGAAAATAGCTAACAACTGTGGCAATGCTTGACTACCTCTATGCAATCAGCAAAGATGGAGGGATAGAAATAGCTGACATGTAGAATCTTCTGGGAAGTTGCCAAGCCTAAAAGGTGGCCACTGCACGCTCCAATATGACAGTCGTTGAGGATGGTTTCGGCCTCGTCACAGGTGAGGAAATGACATAGGATGGTATCAATGCCTTGGTGATACATAACATATCCAATCCATAAGTGGTGAATGGCTTGATGTTGGATGCGTCGCCTATCCTCACGGTTTAAGTGCGTTGTGAATTTTTGTGTTCGTAAATAAAGAAGGATGTACCCATACCATGGGTCATCCGTGGATATGAAGAATAGGAAATCATTAGGGAGATCATCCTTGGTGGGTTATGACACAGTTAGTGGGGGCAGATCAGTCATGAAGGTGGCCATCATGAGCACCTTTTTGCTTTTCAGGGAAACGAACTCTAAGTCGAATTCTTGGAGGATGACTACCCACTTGGATGCTCAACCTTGTAGAAGGCAGTAGCTTAAGAGGTACCCCATTCAGTTTGAATCTGCCACTACACGTGTATGGTTCACGATGATGTAGTGGCACAACTTCTGGGTTGAGAAGACAACGTCAAGGGCCAATTTCTCCTTGGGTGAATATCGCAGTGGGGGTCTTGTTAGCTTATGATTAATATAGTAAATCACATACTCGTGGAGAGCATCATCTTCTTGGACCAAGACTCTGGAGATGGCGTTGTCTAAGGCTGACACATAGAGAATGAATTCCTAGGTGAAATCTAGTACTAGAAGTAATGGTGTAGAAGCCAAGGCTTGTTTTAGTGCATCAAACAATTCTTGTGCTTGCTGATCCCAAACAAAGGGGAATTTTGTGCAGAGCAGGCGAATGAATCTGTAAGATTTTGTTGTGTACTCTGGTACAAAGTGGCAAAGGAATTTGTCCTTGCCTTGGAGGCTCTATAGTTTGTGCTGAATTTTTGGGGAAGGAAGATAAAGGATAGCCTAATCTTTGAGGGGATCTACCATTATCCCTTTGTGAGATACGATGAATCCGAGTAGACAACCTGCTGGGACACAAAAAACACACTTGAGGGGATTGAGGCAAATTTTGTACTTGTGGCAATGTAAAAAGACTTGCCACAAGTTGTTTATATGTTGTGCTTGTTTTGGTGATCGAGCAGTAAGGTCATCCAGGTATACCAAGATGATGTGAATTAAATTGTGGAAACAATATGTCATGGCGCACTGGAAGGTGCCTCTAGCATTTTTTAGTCCAAAGGGCATGACTCGATAAGCGAATGTGCCCCATGGGGTTGTGAATTCCATCTTGTAATAGTCTTCTTTCTAGATTTGGATTTGGATATAGCTAAAAAAACCGTCCATGAAGGAAAATGCTTCATGTACGGCGTATGCATCGATGAAGGGTGTTGGGAAGTTGTCTTTGGAACATGCTCCATTGAGGTCACGGAAGTCTGTGCAAACGCGAATGGTACCCTATTTTTTATTCACAGGAACAAGATTAGAAACCCAAGTGGTGTACGCAATGGGGTAGATGAAGCCGGTAGTGCGTAGATTCTCTTTCTTAGCTTTCACCACGGCCACTTTGGAAGGATGGATGGGTAGTTGCTGTTGGTATATGGGTGCCACATTGGGCCATGTGTCGATGTGGTGTTCCATGATGGATGGATCTAAGATGAGAATTTCAATGTATGACCAAGCAAATATGTCACGAAATTCTTGGAAGAGATCTTTGTAGGAGGTGACCTCTTCTGCGGAGCAAGATTCCCTAAGCATGATTTCTTCAACAATCTCAAAATTGGTTGAGATGTTGATTTTGAAGGTGGGTGAAATGTTGACCATGTTTCCTTCTTCGAAGGTGTCTGGTTTTGAGATGGGTTTCTTGAACCAGTCGTATTTCTCATGGATGAAATATTTGGTCTCCATGGAAAACTGGTCAGACTGCGACACAAGTTCTTCGGGGAGGAAGAATGAGAAATGGTGCTTATTGTCCCATGGGTATTCCGAAGCGATGAGAGCTTCAAGTATCTCCTCAGCGTTGCTAAAGCACCAAAGAGACACATCTAATGGACCATCGTTGGGGGTGGAGATAAGCAGGTCAGTTGAATTGGACATCATGTAGATGGACATGGTGTCTAAAGAACGTGGTGGGGGGTGCACTTCTTCGATCACAGTGATTTCAGACTCAAGGGAATGTTGAAAGAGGTTAGCTAGAGCCATTCAAAATTTAGGTAGGTCTTGGAAATGGTGAGAGTAATTTCCATACAAACCATAGAGGGCACAAGCATGGTTTGTTCTCAATGCCTTGTTTTTGACTATCGACGTGGTTGGAAGTTCAACCATAGGGATTTTTTCATTTGTATCCATGGCATCTAAATGTGCACAAATCACTGGGATTTCAGGGCAACTCTAATTTGGATGGCTTTGTTGCTTGTAGATGGTGCAAGGCGGGACTTGTTGCAGTTCTACAGTGGCTTTGGCATTCTTTCCCCTGGCCCTTTTTGGGTGGGACGGTGCGGGTGCGGGTGTGGTGGATGGCTTTTGCGGACTGAGTGGAGGGTGAGACTCAACTGCGATGGGTTGCGCAAGGGTTAAAACAACCTGGGGCATTGATGGTTGAGCCGGTGGATTAAGATAAAACACTATAATTCCCATTGTAAAGTTGGGCAGGCTTAAGGTGGTCATTACTGGCTTGCTCATGACACTAGGTGGGGGAAAGAGAAAGGGAATCGTATGGATTGGAGATGAGCCCAGATAACTCCTAGCTGGTTGCATGTGGGGATGCAGTTGTGGTTGTGGCTGCGTGTAATGTTGCTGCTGTGGGTGATGTTGTGGCTACTGTTGGTGTTGAGGCTGTGGACAATGTTGTGGTTGTGGTTGGGGCTATGCTGCGGTTGTTGTTTGGGTACAGTGGTGCTGGATGAGACCATGCACAAGTTCGCAGTCTCACATTTTTTCAGTGGCAGTGAAATTGAGGGGAAAGGAGCCATTATGGTGGGATCGGCGAACAATCTGGGGCCCACATTCAATAATGGGGAGGTTGGTGTATTGTCAACCATAGTGTTGATTGTAGGGACAACATTAGCATGTGTAGTCATCCCTTTTGGCTCAATGGTGGTGATGGTAGGGATAATGTTGGTGGGTGCCATTAACCCTTCCTGATCATAATAAGTAAGTTTATCAAATGTCACAATCTTCCATTCATGAGGGAACATCATGAGATGGAAGACAGTTGATGTGACCGCTCTCGTGGCATACATATAACTTCTTATGAGGAGAAGGTTATAGTCCAGTTGAGCATTGATGACCTCTATGTCGATCAACACTACCTTCTTAGCTAATGTGATGGGGACTTGGGGGAGGATTCCTTGGGATTTAGTGGGATGTCCATTATAATCCCATAGAGTTGTGGAGGATGGTTGTAGAATTGGTGATCCAAGTTTCTGCCAAACCAGGGTGGACATAATGCACGTGGATGCCCCCACATCCACTATGCATCGGTGCAAAACTAGGTTCAGGATAGATAGTGGGATTTGGAAGGAAATGGTGGATGGCATGCATGGTTCTCTGCTCTCTGTGTCGAATGTGATCAACTCAAACTCAGAGGGGTCTACTACCCCAAGGGCAGCTAGTCATGCTTTCCATTGCGTTGGACACATTTTAAGTACCTCAAGAGTGGACATGGCAGTTGGTGTTTGGGCCAAATCATCCACAATGCTATAGCTGACTATAGCTCTAGCCATGGCGTTATTGGCAATCCTGTGTATGGGGGGGCATAAGAATGGGGGAAACTGAAGAGGTAGGATGACTATTTTGGATGTTGATGCTGCTGATGTGTTAGCAGGTTCGGTGGTGGTACTGTACTGATTCCTCCTGGTTTGCATGTTGACCTCTTCAGTCATCAAGGCTAGCAGGTGGTGAACACCTATTTCGGCCGTGGGAGGTGCCCCCAGAGCATTGGGATTGGGTTAGGGAGGGGGTGCAGTTTCCACCAACCCTTGGATAGGTAGTGGGTTTTGAAGCACCATAGGAGGAGTTCCTTGTGGTGATGGGTTGGGTTGGGCTTGATTTGCAGCGTTGGTGGCCTATTGAACCTCATTCTGAATGGCCTGCTTAGCTCGACCCATGAGGGGACACTCAAATGTGTAGTGCCATAAATATCACATAGTGTGCACAGTTGGTTTGTGCGCAACGGGGTGTTGCATCTTGGTGCATTTTGTCGTGGGGGGTTTTGGGTGGGTCGGTTTGCTGCGGCATTGTTGGGAGGGTTTGGTTGTTGACCTCCTACCTACGGTTGGTTATTAGCTTGGTTATGGGGCCAATTTTTTCTAGGTTTCCCTTGTTGATTGTTGGGGGTGGGTTGGTTGGGACGGTTTTGTTGTGCAAATACTTGTCCCAACAGAGCTGGTGGGGTAGGGGTGGGGGCTTGAACTAGTTGCACTAGTGGTGCATAGTATATTTATGGGGGTAGCGGTGCCACAAATGTGGGAATTTTCCCCACATACTGCTGTGTTGGCCAAGCCATGGCCTGATTCCACTGCGGTGGCATAGGTTGTGCAGAGGAAGTTGTTGCTCCGGACTGGGACATCATTCTTGTGTAGTCTGGAGCTTGGTTCTGATAAGCAACACTGGCAGTGTTGCTTGGTTGTGGTAGAGCTATAGGTGGTGTTGGACAGTGCTATGGCTATTGGGAGACTGAGCCTATGATGCCATATGCAACATGGGATGCCCCCAATGCATCACGGTAGGAGGTACTTGGATGGGGAGCGTCTGGAATAATAGTGTACCGATATACAGACTGAGCGTAGATCAGGTCAAACTATTGGGATATCAGTATGGCCTCTTCTTCGGATTGGGGACGTTTAGATGCAACGTCCTTTGCAATGGGTGGGAACAAGGTCTTAAGGAAACAATCCAAGAAGATCCTGTCGTCAAGTTGGATTTTACATAAGCTGCGACGTCGCCACCACTCATGGATGTGGTCGGTTATATGTGTCATAGTGCTCTGGTGCCAAGATAACATGATCTCCACCCCTTCGTCATATCTAACAGTGAGTTGGAAATACTATAGGAACATGAAAGCTGGGAAGTTGAAGTCCAGGTATTTGTCCTACGGTAGATCAATGTACCATTTGGCCACAACACCTGTAAAGGTGCATTGGAATAGCCTTGGCCTAATGGAATTGTCTATGATGCTATTTGATGAGCACCATAGATGGAATGTCATGATGTGGTTTTGGTGACATTCCCCTGCCTTGCCTTCAAAATTGGGAATGTCTGAAGGCAACTTGGTTGGCATGGGAGGCCAAAAAGCTTGATGGCAAATGGGTTCATTTGTCAATTGAGCCAAATCAGGAAAGTTAAGATGAACCATGAAAGTAGATTAGATCCCAGGTTGATGTGGGATGGAGCTACGATGGTGGTGGGATTTGCAGGTGCATAATGCATCTACACAGCTGGGGGTACTTGTGATGGCACCATTGTGGATGGGGCAGTGCCCCCAAGTGTTGTGGGGGGGATAGTATGGGTAGCAGGGACATTGCCCCCATGTATGACAGTAGGGAAAACATAAGTGGAAGGTCCCATGCCCCCCTGTGTGGTAGGAGGGGCAGTGTATGTGGAAGGGCCACTACCCTCCTGCATTGTAGATGGGCCAGCTTGACTGGTCACTAGTGGTGGTAGTTAACTGATGACAATTTGCATGACTATGCTTGGGCCACCTATAGGGTTATTGGTGATAGGTTGTGGTGTGGACGTGGGTCCACTAGTTATGGCTATGCTAGAAAATGGATCCAGATTTGCACCAGCCATGGGGCTTGATGGTGTTGTGTGGAGGTCCGGTTAAAACTGATATGGGTCTGAATCTAAATTAGAGGTTGTGTGGCCTTCTAATGGTGTGTGAGGTCATCGAGAATAGGCTTGACGGTGTCAGTTCAATGTCTCGAATGGTGGTGGTTTTCCTCTTAGACATGAGGAAGAGAATGGGGGATCAATTGTGTTAGATGTTTATCAAACTGGTGGGAATTCCATTTGGAACCTGGTTTCAATGGCTTCCTATTGGCTGTAGGTGGTCACTTGGCCACCAAGACTGCCAGAAGACAGCACTTGGAATTTTCCTCATGGGCGTTTCTACTCAATCGGTGGGGGTCATTTTCCGTTTCGCTTGGCAATTCCTTTCGGTTGCCAACTACTTTGGGGTTCCCGTGGTACTCATCACAATGAGTTTGTAGGTAGAGCCCAAGTACTTCCCATGGTTGAATCAATTAGGGACTTATGTCCTCAAATACTGGAGATTGTTTGAACTTAGTGTAAATTTATAAATTTTAAGGCTCTCTCAGCGTCATGATTTGAGTTGGGTTGATTACTTGGTATGGTGTATTTGTTTTTCTGTCTTTCTAGTCTCAAGTGGCTGCAAATGGTTTATGAATTCATCATATTGTGGTAGAGTTCATATCATTGTTGTGCATCCAATGAATAATCATAAATTTGTAAACAAATATAGTTTTTAACCCTCAATGTTTATGGCCTAAGTAGATGACTACCTCACACTGATATTCCTGTTCAACTAAGAGAAGGTGCTGGGCTCTCAACACAATGGGACTAATCCCATCCATAGATCCACAGGTCACCCCCTAGATGTGAGATTGATCAACAAGGAGGACACTTAGCACCATGAGAATCCCTCCTTCTCTTACCCCTCTACCTTCCAGGTCATTCGGTTTTAATGGTTTAGAACAATATTCAATGAAGGGCCTAGGACTATACGAGATTTCCCTTCGTTGCATCCCAGAATACCCTGGAGGGTGATTACTGGGTAGAGGAGGAAGGGAAAGCAATATTGTTAATTTTATTGTCGATTTTAGTTAAGCTACATTCATTAAGCCATTAAAATTTGTTTGTAATTTACACATTGTTTGTACAGGAAATTGTAGTAAATTGTAAAAGAAACTGAAATTGAACTATAATGCTGGACAGAGGCGGCTGAGTCGCACTGACAGTCCCTATTAAACTGAAATTTAACCTCTGATTGATAGATTGCATGTTTTGGGTCAATTTCGGTGAGGGGGTCACGAAATGTTTCCAGAAATGGGCGAGGGGGTCGCACAGATTTCACAGAGAGAAGCAGTTTGTGTTTCTGAGTGAAGTCACACCTTTTTGGGGTTTAAGGGTGACTTGGCCATGCCTGTTAGGCCAACAAGAGCGACCTCATCCCCTGTTCAGGCCCGAGAATTGCAACCTGCCCCGGATTTGGGGTTTTTCTGATACTGAGTCAGATTCGGCCGACTATAACCTGTATTGTGGCCAAACAAACTCAGATTTTCCTCGCAGAGGCTTTGGCAACAATAAAAATAGGAAATAAACTAGATTTAACCTAGATCTGACAGGAAATTTTAAAAACTAGGGCATAAATTGAAAAAACTTGAAATTTTAAAAATTTGGACCAGGGATCCTATGGGATCGACTTGGTATGGTCGCCAGTTCTATAGCAAGGATTTATCCTTGCTACAAGGGTAGAAATGGCTCCCTTCTGTCTATAGGACAGAAGGGTAGGTTCCCATGTGTGAAAATGTTGAAAAGAATGTGGAATGGATAGAAAGCAAATATATAAAGAAAATAGTGGCCGTGAGCCCCTCTACAGACAATGTTAGGGCTTCGCCTTGGCTACCTGCAAACAAATATTAAGAAAAAAAATACCTGCAAAACATGTTAATAGACAAACTTGCGAACAAACATGGGTCAGAAATAAAAAAATACTAAATAAAAATGCATAAACAAAACAAGATTATACATCCTTTGGTGAAATGGGCCACCATGCCCCAGCTAGAAGGAAGCACCTCCCTATCTCACTCAACAATGGATTAGGAGCTATGGATCAATGGGGAGAATGGATGGAGGAGAGAGGGATGTGGGTGTCTTGAGAGGCAAAGGTGTCTCAAGGAATCCACGGGCAGCATAACAGTATGCAAGAGAGGTGTGTGTTTGAGAGTGACCCCCCACCCTCCTTTTATAGCTTTTTTAGGGTTTTAGGGTTTTAAGCCTTTAGTTCGGGATTTAGCCCCTTTTTTGGGCTTTTATCCCCTTTCTCCCTAACTTTATCTCCTTTTAGGGTTTTAGCCCCTTTTTGGGGGATTTAGCTCCTAGGAGAGTATTTTAGGCTCCTTTTTAAGGTTTTTGAGGGTGTGGGGGTCTAATGGGGGGTCATGAAATGGTGTCCTTTGGTGGTGTAGGTCATGGAGAGATGGGTGAGGGATTTTTCGGGTTAATAGGAAGATCTAGCAAACAGTTCTCTGTCTCAAGAGAAAGATTTCACGATGTTGTAATTTCAGTGAGAGACAACTTGAAAGAAATTGAAAAATCACTATCATCAGAGATAAGATAATGGTTTCCTCGAGATGAATTGTTGGAGCCCATGTCTATCGTATACCCTCAATATTGGGACCATAGTCAAAATGAAAAAAATTTAGAAGCTGAATTTATAAAGAAAATCAATATTTTGCATAGCCATTTTTGTCAAGAGGCCGAGATACAAGGAGAACATATTCAAGGTATTTTAGATAAAGAAAAAATGGTAGATCATTCTCAATGCTTTGGTAAAACAATGTGGGACCAATTTTCTCCATTAGATAGTAAAGAATATGGTGCAATTACAAGATTATGGACTAAGCTCAGTGGTAGCGAAGTGCTATGGGAAAGAATATAAGAATATTTCAAATTAGTAGATTTATGTCAAACCATGATTTTGGGATCAGTGGAGGATGAGAGAATGTTTAGTGCACTGACATTCTTGAAGTCAAATTTGAGGAACAAGCTTGATAAAAATGTGGATACATGCTTAAGATTATATGTAACAAAGTATGAGGTTGACAATTTTCCATATGAAAGAGCATTAGCTCTTTGGTGATCAGATCGTGAAAGAAAGGGAGAAAACAATATAACAAATATCTCTAATGAAATTGATGTGGAAAATGAGGACCAGAGCCAGAATGTTGAAAATGTCGAAAATGAGGACCAGGGCCAAAATGTGAGTTCGAAATTGGATTTCACCTAATATTGTATATGATCTGATACACATTAAGGACTCTTGAGTCTTATTTTTGTCCAAATGTTCCATGTATCCTTAATGGTGATCACTATATGTGAATTTGAGGTCATGTTTTAGGTAAAAATAGTTCATACATTGTACTTTTTTGTTGTAACATTGATGATTTGAGCTACATTACCTTCATGCAGCTTATTTTAATATTTATGTTTTGATATTTACTTCTTACATTGTCTCTTTATTGTATGTGATAGGAAGTGATGGTGGTATTTGAGAAAGCTAGGCCTAGGAGCTATCTCTTCACATAGATAGTGTCCTAACATTAAAGGATAAATAACTAATTTGACAACACTTTCACTAAGCAAGAATGAGCTCATTCAAGTACATGAAACCATGTTGGTGTTTAACAGGAATATCTTGACAAATTTTTATGGTTTTTTTATTGCTTTTGTTTGAAGCATTTTGTTGCTTTTTGAAGTTTGTGTGTATTTTGGTTAAATATTGTCTTAGTCCCTTGAATGTTTATAGTTCTCATTTGATGCTTGATTTAGCCATTTTTTGTAGCTTGAATCAAGATTGGTTTTAATCGGTTTCCATTGATTCAGGAATTGAGAAAAGATATTTTTATTACATTTTAGTTGCATGAATTAATTTTCTTCACTTTTTCGAATCTCGATTCTTTTATGTTGATTGCATATTTTCTTTGTAAATACTTATCATTATTCAAAAAAATAAATGAGCTCTACATAGCTAAGCAAAGAGAAAAATGGTCTATGCACTAGGTTCCTATGAATTGATTGTAGGATACCTATTGGCATGAGACCAACATTCATCTAATGCAATAATCAATTGACATAATTAAAATGCATAATTGTATTAGCCTCCGGTGACAACTATTCTTCCAGAAGACTGTCATTATCAACCAAAGATCTTGTGAGGTTGTTTGTACTTCATTGATGATATTGATTCTTTATTTTTTAATTCCTGTATATTGTTGAGGCTGTTGCTTTGCTTTTTTTTGAGCTGGTTTGTAGTCTTGATCGGGATACTATACCTTACTAAAGCTTCCTAGGCTGGTATGTGACTGTATTGAGGATTCTATGTTGGGTCGTGACATTTGTGACCTTGCTTGACCTTGTGGGCTATTATAGATAGGGCCGTGACTTTTTAGGCCTCTATATATGTCTTATGAACCTTGTGGGCTTCTAGATCTGAACTATGAACACTTGTTAAATTGTTAAACTCATCCATGACTGTTTAAAGGATGTTTGGATTAAGTTGTGATCATTGTGAGACCTCTAAGTTTGAACTGTAAATTTCCTAAGGTCTGTTCATCCTATTAGAAAGGGATGCAATTTTTTTAGGCCTATTTGGAGTAGGCTGTGACTACTGGTTGTTTTGACATGTTGATATAGGTCTGTAATAATGAATTAGTAGCTTCATAATAGTGATAGATCAGATATGAAGCAGTCCCAAACTTATGTGTGTTCAAGTGGTGGTAGGGGGGTTGATTTTTGATGGGATTGAGACTCCTTGACCATTTGCTAGATGGACAGGCTGAATTTGTCTCTCATCTATTGTTCTCAAAGTCCCTATCCTCTTTGTTCCTCATTTTTGGTCTATCAATTCAATTATTAGGGATTCCTAAAGAATGCCAAATAGAATTCGAACCCCAATTCATCAGTAGTCTAGTATCTTGTGTTTTTTCTTAGACTGTGTATTTCAATGACTATCAAGGTCATACCTACTTCAATTTATAAGGTATTCATCTATTATGATGTATCTAGATAGAAACGAGAGATAAACTACTTGTGATTTTGAGTTGGGACTTTTATAATTATATCTACATTGTGGCTCTACCATTGCATTGGGAAACTTATTAACAAATTCATTATTTTTACTAATTGAAGAGGAGGGGTATTAATGTTTGACTTGGGACTTTTTTAATTGTACCTTAATTGTGGCTCTAACATTGTGTTGGGAAATTTATTGACAAATTTACTATTTTTACTGACTGAAGAAGAGGGTTATTAATGTTGAACGGAATCCCAATAGAGGGATATGCCACTGAAGTGAGATAGTTTGCAACATCACATAGATAATAGCTGCAAGTCAATATTGAGAATATATTTCATTACTGTAAAAAAAGGATAGATCCCTTGGAGATCAATTTACTCATCACTTGGAACAATAAATATGCTTACATTCTTCTCAATAGATCTTAGTCACTATCTTATGTATGCCAATGAGAAGGTTGTGCATGACCCATAGGAGATCAGTGTCTGTGGTGATAAAGGTTCCCTCCTTATCCTCGGGTCCTTCCTTCTTGCACTAAGGATAAGCTTCTTTGAAGGAAAATTTTGGCTGTTACATTCCCTCCTTTTCCAGAGGGGAGTCAGCTGCAAAGTTTCCATCCAATGTTCCATATTTGAAGGGTATTAATCTAGGTTCTTCAATTAAAGGTGCTTCTCTTCTTTAAGTGATATAAGTTAACGATGTGGTTAGATATATCATTGACTCAATGGTTCTCAACCCCAAAATTTGTCTCATGCTGGAAGATTCATAATGGAGATATCGGGCTCTATCCAGGTTCCATAAGTATCATCAAAATATGTTTGTAATAACAGTAAAGCATTCAAAGCTGAGGCCTTGATCTGTTTTTTTGACAGAGATTGGCCAAACTGTGATCCTTTCATGAGCGGGATAAGTGACAACTGGAAAACAAATTTATTGGTAAGATTCCATGTTTCAAGGATTTTCATAGTTCATTACAATGAAGTTGAAGATACGAAGAGAGTAAGAATAAGGGTCTTCGACTTAGGGTGGGGATAGTTCTTCTTGGTGACTTGGTTCCCATAATTAAACCCATATTCCATGTTTTTCTGGGTGACAGTCCCCAGTTTATCCTTTCCGTTATGGGAAGATGAGGTAATGGAGAAAATTGGTAAGGCCTTAGGTAAGTTTATTGGGTTTATATAAGTAAGAAAGATGGTAGCTTCTTCTATTAAACAAGAATACGTGTACAAAAACAAAAACAAGAATTCTTTTATATCAATTGGTTTGAATCCATGACCGATGGATTGAAGTCACTTTTTCACAAAGGGTACTTAGGCTACACAGATCTAGGAGCACACCTCCTTTAAATTCCCATCATAAGGACAGTAACATTGCTTCCTTATGGACTTATAAAAACACTCGCTTTTGCTATCTACTATTTGTTCACCCCCTTTAGAGTTGAATTGTTTCCTTTTTCTGTCTTGAACATTTCTTTCCCCTTTGTGTCAGTATTTTTTTGTAAAATACTTAGAAATACAAATGAGGTGGCTGCAAAAAGAGAGAAGTTTCAATAGTTATTTGATCCTTTTCCTTCTTATTACATATATAAAATATAGTAATCCTTCAAACCTCAGGGTATCTCCATGTCTATTCCTATAAATGTAGAAGAATATATATTTTTGAAACATTGTGAATTTATATAGATCCACTATTTTGTGAAAACTGAAAAATTTATCTAGGAGATTTGTTTAACCCATAATGCTTTCCAGAAGTTCAACTGAGGCAACCTAGTAGATGTAGTCCTTTACTTTTCTCCATGATTTCATGTTTTCATCTTTGTACTAAAGCAAACCTAACACCTTGACAATGTCTACCTTTTTTTTCTTATGTGTTATCCTTCAATATTTTTGAGACCCATTCCTTTGTACTAAATCCCCTGCCCTCCATGGTTTGCAGTTCAACACTACATTTGCTTCCTCATTCTAGAAACTACAATAAATTTGATCATTTATTTCTATTATGAGATACTAATCATTTTTACACTTTGATGTTCAAATGCACTCCCAACAGTCTCATGACTGTGAGTCAATAATTCCCATCATATTTGTATAAAAATGTTGACATTAGAACTATTGTGATTAAATTGGTTTGTTACTTGCATCCATGTGACTAAGGGATTGTTAGAACAGGTATAGCCACTGAGAGGGGGGATGAATGAGTGACTGCTAAAATATAAACAATTTTTCAAAATACAAAAATAATTTTGAACATAGTGGTTTATCATGGAACCCAATAGGGTAAACCACCAATTCTTTCTATTTTGCAAAATTGTATTTACAATCAATTTTCTCAGCCACCATTGAAGGATGAACCCACACCCTGGTTTTGCCTGCATCCATAGACAAGGATATATTTATACCTTGATTCTCTAGACACTACTTAAAAGGAGGCTAATACCCCCTTTCAGGCATGTAGCCTACCCTAGCACCACCCTTCCACCCTTAGATGATTATTTTATTTAGTTTTGGAACATTAGCTTGTCTTGGACCTCTCGAGACTACCACTGGTCAGCTTCTCTTGGTTCTCTGTACCTTTTAGATCTGCATCTTTTATTGAACATAGACACATTTCTTCCTTTTCAAGGATCTGCTTATATATCTTCCGCACAAAAATATTCATGACTCTTCAGCCTCAAACGAAACACTTCAAACATACCTCTCCAATATTTCATGGACATTCCCTTTCACATTTTGTTAGTTTATTTAATTTTTTTTAACTAAACCTTCTAAATCTTCTCTACTTCAGGACCATGAGATTCCTCAGCTTCATCTATGTAAGTTATATATATATACATAGTGCAAAAAAAGGTTATCAAATAAGCATAACAGAGTTCTTATTCCATTCTATCAAATGAAATGAATCAGAGTTTATTTTCAAATTCATTTCCAAGCTTGTAGGAGTCATCTCTATCATGCTTGAGCTTTCTTCAGGTGTCCCAAAATACAGGTATAACCTTCTGTATTCTTCTGGCTTCCTCTTTTCAAAAGTGTGTGTCTTCCTTGCAATCTTTCTTAGGAATTTCCTTATGCAGGCTTCAATATTATGTTGACTTCCTTTATATACAGAAACGTAGGTTTCTCTATTCACAATTGGCGGTAAACCTATATATATATATATATATATAGTGGTTTTGTTTATATATATAGTAGTTTCTTCATTTTATAAGTTCTGCAAACAAAAAGAGCAATGAAAAACTCATCTTTTAAACCCTTAAAAAAAATTTTTATGTACGGGAGGAGGATTTGATCCAATTAGAAGTTGATGAGTCTTCCATGTATGTGCCACATCTTGGTCCACATATTTTCCATATATCTTCCACGTATCTTCCACGACTTAGTCCATCTCATATTTTTGTACAACCATGTGATCCTTTCGTACTGCCATGTATTGCCACATCTTGTCTTCATCCACTACTGAACCGCCATGTGTACCAAAAGATAGGGGGCCTGATAGGTCATCCCAGGCTCCAAGCTGGTGATCTTCTCATGGATTCCAAAAACGCATAGCCCCCACCATATCTTTGCACTATGCATCGACAAATATATAATATGTTGGCGTATATAGAGACATAAAAACTCTTCCACGTAACCAATGTGGGATAATTCTCATCACAAAAATTAATCCCCGCCGTTGATTTTTGATCTAACGGCTACTAAGTATCGATTTGTAAAAACCCTCTGTGTTTATTTTATATGTTTATTTTTATCATTTTAATCTATGATTTTTGATTTCGAATGTCAATCTCAATGGATTTTTGGCATGAGGATGGATCGTCTATTCTGACCTGAAATCACACTAAACATTTTTCTATTATCTGATGTAATTGGCAGTGGTATCGTGAGACTCTCCAACATTTCTACAAAGGAAACCTACATATATTGCAAAAGACCCTGCACCCACATTTACACCTGGCCATAGAGGATCTTCAATCGACAATGGAGCTGGTCTCTTCAAATGAAGTTCATCCACAATGAAAGGACTGATTTGCTGAAAACAATTTGTGCTACTTCCATCTTTTAAAGTGATCCCAACATACTCTTATAGGATCTTGTCTTACAGGATCTTGCTTAAACTATGAGCCTGGGTGAAACACCATAGTCTCTACTCATAAAATTTGAAGTAGTGCCATCCTTCATTTATAAGGCCTGCATATTTATTTTCTGCTATGAACATAAAGTCACCTCTCATTCATGGCTCTTTTTGCTATTCTTATCTAGTTTCCATCAATGACAACATGCTATGCCATATTGCCAATAGGGATCTCACTATAATGATTTTAGTCTTCAAGTGTGAAACTAAGTTTCACATATTTAATGCTTTTTATCTCTATTGACAGTATCCATAAATATGCAGCAGAGGTGGACATGGCAACAAAAAAGAAGAGTTTTGGTATTTGTATGGCATGCACCTATAACAATAGGTTCTAATTTCTATCACCTTTGTATATTCCCCTGAATTCTATGGATGATATGGATTTTGATTGATATTTGAACTTTGAAGTGGTAAGCATGTTGTTATCACTCCAAGAAACTCCTCTAGGTTGTAGCTCGAGGATGCCTGGTAACTGAAACTATTTTTAGGGTTTTTTCTGAATTGGATCAAGCTGGATAACCTATATAACCTCTCACTCTCAAGACATGCATGAATCTCACTCAATCACAAGGATTTTAGTTACAACTTGTTCAGTGGATTGACAAAAAGGTGCGGGAATGGAGAACCCACCAGGATGGCAGACTTACAAACATAACACATGCATATAAATGGATAAATCCTACTAAGGATGGTGTTTATAAATCAAATATCACTAAATAACCAATAGGATGACAGCTATCAGCCCTTTAATAAATCTGAAAATGACCTAAATGTATAGTCAGGCAATAAAAAAAGTAAAGAAAGAGATGGCTGAACAAATCACAACAAAAGAGCTTATACTGGAATAGGCTCATAAATCCCCAGATTCGAACCTTTATTCATAAAATAATCATGGGCTTTATAGCCTTTTACAAAATTTACAGATACTGAAAATCATATCTGTTTACACAAAAAATAATTGAAAGTGATAGTTTTTCCTGATTAGGGCTTCAAACCCTTGCTAACTATTTGTTTATATAATATGAAGCTCTAGTTCACTAAGCATTCCTTTAATGATTGAAGTGGTCACTGATCATTCCCACTGCTGGTTTACTATGAAATTGCCGTCAACAGTTAGTGTATTAGCTTTTAACTGAAGTGCCCAGTCTTGTCCAACCCACCTGAAACTTTTTAACTTCGTTTTCATAGTCGCTGATTGAAAGCTTTGTCTTCTATTTCATCAAGGCCCCAATTCTTGTCATTTCCATAGTTTCGGTGCCCCAAGTCCCGATGTTTCTGTTGTTTACCACCACAGTCGCTAATCTGAAGCTCTATCTTCTATTTCATCGGTGCCCCAAGTCTCATCCTTGCTGCAGTGTCGGCTCCTTAGATCACCAGCATCACGATGGCTTCTTCATCGATGATCGAGAGTGGTAATAAAAAATATATTGGATCCCTTTATCTAAACGTGGTTGTAGTTTTAGAGATGAAACGTACCACTTAAAACCTTATAGGCTTGACTGTCGACGATTTCACCTTATTGCTATCGAAGGTCGATAGAAGCTAAAATCAGAACTTTTAGTCCCCTATGCCGCTGACACTATGGATATGCTTCATTGTAAACTCGTCGTTTAGTAGTATGTATGTCTTTAGATCGCCGATGTTCTTCTATTGTTGCGCTATCGAAATGATTCTTGTCATCGATCGAAAGCCATAGTCTTTCTTCCTTCCATAGTCACGGCTCCACAATGAACTATTTTACTATCGGTTAGTCTTTAGCATTTCTGACACCGAAGTTTCCATCTACTTACAGACCCTACAGTGTGTATATCTTCCACCCTTGTAACTTGTCAGAGGACTAGTTCGCCAATGGTTAGTCTTTAGACCCTCCGATTGCTGATGTGTTCAACTATTGTAACACTATTGGAAGGTTTCTTGTCATCGATTGGAAACCATAGTTAGTTTTTCTTCCGCCATTGTGGCTCTGCAGAGGACTAATCATCATGGAGCTGCTTGGTTCTAAATTCTCTGATGATTTGTCTTTAGTCCTTCCGATTGCCAATGATTTCCTCTTCTCACAGAAGGCGTAGTTTGTAGGTCTCCCTCCATTTTGGCACTGTAGTGGACTATCCCACTGATGCTTTTAATATTTTTAAGTCTCGAATTGATTTCATCAGTGCTCAAAACCTCTCACAATCGGAGCCTTAAATAGTTGTTTTCTCCACAATTGTGGTGCCTTTCGGAACTAGCTCGCCAATCTGTAGCCTTTAAAACCTCCGATTGTTGTTAGAAAACACTCCGATGATAGTGAAAATTTTAGTAATATGCCTGACTGCCAAAGGGGTCTTCCACCTGTTATTTATATTCCATCTTTCGGTGGCTAATGAGATGTTCTGATCCTCGCCCAAGCCATCGAAGTCACAACTTTGTGAGATTTGCATAAAAAATAAAGGCTTTCAAAACTGTTAGTGATCTTCATATCCTTCATTGCATGCTTTAAAATTCTTCATACTATAAAAAATAAATTCATTTTATTTTGGGAGATAACATCTGGCTCCTACTCGAGGATGGGAACCTCTCTGTGAGGTCCCAAGAACCCCAGACCAAAATGCCTTTCCCTAAAAGTAACTAAGTAACTTAACACTATTATTTATTATTCCATTGGGCATGGAGTCTTATTCCAAAAGAAAAACAACCTACTATCTACTAATTTACAATCATAAGGCCTCAGATCCTCAAATAAAATAGAGTTTTAGGAACCACCCATTTACTGGGCCATCGAATACCTCTTCACCTTCTAGATTCTACAATTTGAAGGTGTTATTTTCATATACCCGGTCTATGACAAAAAGGCCAATCCATAAAGAGTCAAATTTTCCATGTTTCCCCTTGTCCTATCTGACAGCATCCCACATGAGGACCCAATATTTGACCTGGAAGTTGTCTGCATTTGCTCTTTTGTCAAACATGCCCTTTATCCTCTATTGATGAGCCTCTAATTTTCCTACCACTTGCTCCCTGATCTATTGTAACTCCACCAAATCCATCATCCTTCTCATCATATCATTTAGTTCATCTTCCTCTTCCTGAAAGAACTTTGCCACTGGAAGGATGAGCTGGATAGGAAAGATGGCCTCAGTGCCATAAAATAGTTTGAATGGAGAAGTCCCTATGGATATTTTATCTGTCACCCTATCATCCCATAAGGAAAACTTAATCTCTGAATCCCATCTTTTCTGATTTGTCTCTAGCATTTTCCTAATGATCCAGACTAAGCTTTTGTTGGATGACTCAGCTAGGCCATTACCTTGTGGGTAATAGGATGTGGAGTGCACTAGTTGAATACCCATTGATTCACACAATTTAACCAATGCCCCATGTTTAAAGGCTTGTGCATTATTAGTTACTAACCTTACTGGGAAACCAAACCTGCTGAAGATGTTCTCATATAAGAATCTCATGATGACTTGATGAGTGGAATTTCTGGTGGGTATTGCTTCTATCCATTTGCTAAAGTATTCAGTGGCTACTAAGATCCATTTATGTTGTCCACTGGAAGATGGATTTATTTCACCTATGAAATCTAGACCCCATTGCTGGAAAGTCCCATTCACTGTAGTAGGCCTAAGGGGCAAGGATTTGAGCTGCTACTTCCCTACAAATATTTGACATTGGTCACAAGCCCTTACAAAAGTGCATACATCAATAAAAAGGACTGGCCAATAGTATCTTGCTTTTAATATCTTGTGGGCTGTGGTTTTCTAGTAGTGGTGGCCTCCACATGTACTGGAATGAAAGTGATGCATGACCTACTCTGCTTCCTCTTTATTTAGACATCTTAACAAAACTCCAGACCAATCCTTCCAATACAACAAATTGTCAATTATGAAAAACTTAACATATTTCAAATTAATAGATCATGCTTCGTTAAGAGTAAGATCAGGGGAAACTTATAACTTTAGCAAAAATTGGATGATATATGAGTACCGCTCACATGAAGATATGTTCTTAGCTACTGTTATACTGTTATTCTAATCTTGATTTACTTTTGTTTCAGCTGCTACCATAATCTACACCATTGTTGATCTGACACATGTGAAATTCATTCCCAACAGTTCATAGTTTTCTTTGGCCATGAGTTTGCCTAGACCTAATCCCTTTACCAGATTGGTGGGTTTCACTTCTATATCAAAATCAATGAGTTTGGCAATCCACTTAGCTCTCTTCCCATCAATGTCAGGCTAAGTCAAAACATCCTTCACTTCAACTGAAGGGACATATGCGATGACCTTTACATGGAGAATGTAGATTCTGAAGTTATTCAAAGATTTTATGAGAGCATAAGCCTACTTCTCAATTGCATCATACTTCATCTTATCATCTCTTAAGGTTCTGCTAAAGAAAGCATTTGGATGGTCAATACCTTCATCATTCTTCCACTGTGTCATAAGATGCAAAAGAGAAAATGTAAAAACCCTTGTTGTAATCAGGACTAATAAGGGTTGGAGCCTCCATGATGCCTTTCTTAATGTCTTCAAAATAATTTCTTGCTTGGCCAGTCCACTTGATTTCTGCATCCTTTTTTAGCATGGCTGTTATGTGCTTTACCAACTCAGAGAAATTTGGAATAAACCTTCTGACAAAGTTTATCTTGCCTAAAAAGGACTGAATGTCTCTTTTCAACCTTAGTAGTGACAGCTGCTGAATTTCCTCCACTCTTACCGGATCAATCTTTACACCTTCAGCTGAGACTATATGGCCTAGGAGATTTCCTTCATTGAGTGCAAACTAGGACTTCATAGGGTTCAGTGATATTCCATACCTTCTGCACTTCAGAAATACCTTCCTTAAATGCTGCAAGTGGTCATGATGGCTGTGAGAGTAAATTGTTAAGTCATCCAAATATATCAAAACAAATTTATCTTTTAGCCCTACAAAATCTAGGTGCATAGCTCTTTGAAAAGTAGCCCCAACATCCATTATCCCAAATGGCATTTTAGCATACATGAAGGTGCCCAAGGGGGTGGTAAAGGCAGTCTTCTCTTGGTCATCTAGGTGCACAGCAACTTGGTTGTATCCAGAGAAACAATCAAGGAAGGACATGACCCTGGCCCCCGATACTCTCTACAGTAGATGTTCCATCTTGGGTAGTGTATAGTTGTCCTTTTTGGAACACTTGTTCAGGATTCTAAAATCCACACACAACCTGATTTCTCTATTTTTCTTTCTCAACACTACTAGATTTGCAATCCACTTGTAATATCTGATGGGGATTATGATCTTGGCTTTGAGGATCTCGTGGATCTCTTTCTAAATCACTGGTAATAGAAAGGGGCTGATGGGTCTCAGCTTCTGTTTGAAAGGAATGGTGTCCTTCTCCAAAGGAATCATGTGCTGGATAATGTTGGTGTCATGCGTTTTTAGGTCACTATACTCCCATGAAAAGAAATCAGAAAACTCTTTTATCAAGCTGCAATATTCATACTTCTATTTAGTAGTCATCTTAGTGGATAAATTTATCAGTTTTAGATGGCTTTGGCTTCCTATGTTCAGCTATTGGATAGCAGGATCTAGCTCCCTTTTGGTAGGCTTGAAAGGGATGTCATTGTGGTCAAACAGTTCTTCCAATGGTACAAGCCCTCAGGGTATGTAGTTGCTGGGCAATTGGACAATATCGTGCTCAGTCACTTTATCTTTTATCTTGAGCTGCTTGGATTCCTCCAGGTTAAGGTTTTCCTGGTCTATGTGTATGTCAAAGAATTCATCTAGTAACTGAAGGAATTTACTAAGCTCCCCATCATTTTCAAACACCCTCCAAAATTTACATTGTCTAGCAAAGAGGATCTGTACTTGACCTGAACATCCTAACTGAGCCTATGGGGTAAAGGAGGAACACACAGACTTGCAGAGATAGTCAAGGAATCAGCCAGGTGATTCAAATCCCTAGGAACATATGACAGTTCAAAAAAAATAAATGAGTCTCCGAGTTTCTATATCTCATCCCTATAGGCCTTTAGTCTAATATTTTTCATCTGAAAAGTGTTGTTGACCTGTTGTATGATAAGGTCCGCATCCCCAAAAATCTTCACGCACATGATCCCCATCTCCTTGGCCACTTTAACTCCCAGCAGCAAGGCTTCATATTCTGCTACATTGTTCATGGTCTTGAAATTGAGCTTATAAGATAAGTGAATGTTCTTCTTAGCTAGGGAGATCAAGACTATACCTACGCCTGTTAAATTTTGAGCACTTGCCCCATAGAAATACATGGTCCAGATCGTTGTTGTGATTTCTTCTGGCCGCGGATGGGTGGGCTCAGTGAGCTGAACCAATGTCTGTTGATTATTATCAATTTCCAAAATATAGGATCCAAAATTGGTGTCCATGATGTAAATTGGGTGATTCATTGAGCGACTCTCTTTACTTATGATGTATGCTAGCTGATTTTCTCTGTATAGCTGCTTAGTTTCCCCTCCAAACATGGGAATGGTAGCATATGTGAGATCCATCTGGAGGGTGCCACCTAATCTTTTTCTCCATGACCAGGACAGCAAGAGGCCGAATTTTGGGGGAATATCAACCACTATGATGTCCATCATTATGCTTTTTGAAGGAAACTAGGTTAAGTTTACATCAAGATATTTGATGAGGCCCAAGCATTTTACCTTCCTGGAGTCAAAAGAGAATAAATCGTGGTAGGTCTTGGTCATGCTGAGGCCGATCTCATCCATCATAGCTTTTGGCATTAGGTTATGAGAGGCTCCTGAATCCAGCAGACAGTTATGGAGGATTTTATCATGGATGTTCAAGGATATATAGAATGGTGGGTAGGAGTCCTTTAGGCCTTCAATCACGTGGCCCAGGTTTACAACAGGATTTTCATCTTGCAGGTTCACGAAGTCAGTGTCAATGTGCACCTTGGGCTGAAGGGAATTTAGAATGGAGGTTTTAAATGCATCGTTATTCATCAACTTTATTAGAGGGAACGAGTTTTTCAATTTTTGAAGTTCAGACTCAAGGTGAAAGAATAATGCAGCTTGTCTGGAAATCTTACCTCCTAAGCTGTAGGTTTAAGTTGGACTTGATCAGGTGTGGCTGAAGGTGCTGGTTTATGCAATGCTTTGGATGGGACATCTACTTTATTTGGTAAAACAACAACCTTTCTATCAGGTGCAATAGACTGCTTGATAGGTACAACATTCTTCTTGAGGGGAGCAACCAACCTAGACCTTAGTTGGTAACCTCCCTGATCATCATCCTGATAGACAGCCTCTTCGATGATCTTCTCAGCAATCAGGGCTTCCTTGTATTCTATCTGTGTTAGAAAATAATAGTCCACCTCATCCTCCATGCAGTGGATATTATCTTCAGCTTCTCCTTCATCTTCAATGAGTTCTGGCTCTTCTTCTAATACATCGTTTTGAAATGGAGCTCTTATCCTCTGGTCCTCCCTTGATTTCTCTCCCTTCTTAGAATCTGAATAGGGGGGTTTCCTCTTCTATAAGGAATGGAATTTGGGTTTCAAGGGGAAAAATCACTTGGCCCTGTACCCCTCATCGACAGATGTCCTTGGCCCCTCAATTAAGAAATTTCAGCAGTCATTTTATTTAAAATTTTGGCCATCTTGTCAATCTTCTTCTCTGATGCACAAGCCCCATTATAGTCTGTTGAATTGCTTCTCATGCCTACCTTCCCTTTGACCTTTTGAGATACCAGAATGTTTGACTCTACCTCTAGGGTAGCATCTTGCATGAGTGATAAGGAGGCAGACCTCCTTTCTCTGAGAAGTAGCCAGAAGATAGAGTCAAAGGCATTTGCATAGGTTATCATAGCTGAGGCACTAGTGGGCTTAATCTCAATGGGGATCTTGTTGTACATGTTGTTGAATCTCTTGGTAAATTTGGAGACAGACTCACCATTTTCTCTTCTCAGGTTGCTGAATTCTGTGATATAGTAGAGGTGGTCTCTCCTCTCTCCCCAATTATTTAGGAAAATGTCATGGAGACACTTGATAATGGAATAGGCTCATAAATTCCTAGAGTCGAACCTTTATTCATAAAATAATCATGGGATTTATATCCTTTTACAAAATTTACAAATCCCGAAAATCAGATTTGTTTACACAAAAAATAATTGAAAGTGATAGTTTTTCCCGATTAGGGATTCAAACCCTTGCTAAATATTTGTTTATCTACTGTGAATATCTAGTTGAATGAGTAGTACTTTAATGATTTAAGTGGTTGCTAATTATTCCCACTGCTGGTTTACTGTGAAATTGTTGTCAATAGTTAGTGTATCAACGTTTAACTGAAGTGCCCAGTCTTGTCCAATCCGCCCAGAACTTTTTAACTTCATTGTCACAGTCGCTGATTGGAAGCTCTGTCTTTTGTTTCATAGATGCCCCAAGTCTTATCGTTTCCTCAGTTTCAGCGCCCCAAGTCTCAATGTTTCTGCTATTTACCGCTACACTCGCTGATCTGAAGCTCTCTCTTCTATTTCAACGGTGCCCCAAGTCTCATCCTTTCCTTAGTTTTGGCTCCTTAGATCACCAGCATCACAACGACTTCTTCATCGGTGATTAGGAGTGGTAATAACAAATATATCAGATCCCTTTATCTAAATGTGGCTGCAGTTTTAGAGGTGAAATGTACCACATAAAACCTTATATGCTTGACTGTCGATAATTTCTCCTTATCGCTATCGGAGGTTGGTAGAAGCTAAAATCGGAACTTTTAGTCCCCTTTGTTGTTGACACTACAGAGATGCTTCATTGTAAACTCAACATTCAGTAGTTTGTATGTCTTCCGATCATCGATGGTCTTCTATTATTTCATTATAGGAATGATTCTTGTCATCGATCCGAAGTCGTAGTCTTTCTTCCTTCCATAGTTGCGGCTCCGCGGTGAACTATTTTGTCGTTGGTTAGTCTTTAGCACCTCTGACACTGAAGTTTCCATCTGCTCGTGGAACTTGCGATCTATATATCTTCTGCCCTTGCCACTCCTTAGAGGACTAATTCATTGATGGTTAGTCTTTATACCCTCTGATTTCCAATGTGTTCATCTATTGTCGCACTATCGGAATATTTCTTATCATCGATCAGAAGACGTAGTCAGTTTTCCTTCCACCATTATGGTTCCACAGAGGACTAATTCACTGATGGTTATTTTTTAGTTCTCCTGATCGCCATGGAGCTGCTTGGTTCCAAATTCTCCAACAATTTGTCTTTAGTCCTTATGATCGCTGACAATTTTCTCTTCTCGAGGAAGGCGTAGTCTGTAAGTCTCCCTCTGTTTCGATGCTGCAGTGGACAATCCCACGGATGCTTTTAAAAATTTTAAGTTCCAAACTAATTTCATCCGTGCTAAAAACCTCTCACAATTGGAGCCTTAAATTGTTATTTTCTCCATAGTTTCGGCGCCTTTGGGAACTAGCTTGCCAATCTATAGCATTTAAAACCTTCGATTGATGTTATAAAACACTTCGATGGCAGTGAAAAGTTTAGCAATATGCCTGACTGCCGAAGGGGTCTTCCACCTGTTATTTATCTTCCATCTTTCGGTGGCTAATGAGATGTTATGATCCTTTCCCAAGCCACCAAAGTCACAACTTTGTGAGATTTGCATAAAAAATAGAGGCTTTCAAAACTGTTAGTGATCTTCATATCCTTCATTGCATGATTTAAAATTCTTAATACTATAAAAAATAAATTCATTTTATTTTGGGAGATAACATATGTATTTTGCAGCCATAGTATGTTGCTGGAAGAAGAGATCTACAATTTTGGAGAGAAATTGGAAACATGTATTTGCCACATGAAATCCTATGAAAATGAGTTTTTTGCATCTAATATTAGGCATGTAGAACCTAGTTGGGGTGGAGCTAGGATGCCATTCTTGAAACCATGAGTTGAATATCACAACTACTTTGTGCATGAAGTACTTTTGAGTTGAGCTAGAGTTTGTGGTTGCAATCATGAACTGGTATTCAGTAGCCCTTATCTTGGTTATAAGAAAGAAACAATGGTTTAAGCCATTAGCTAGGAATTATGTACAGTGCTAGATCTTGGTGTCATGACTAAACTTGGTGTGATTCTAAGAGGCTCTTGATTTGTATAGGATGGGATCCATCCTTAGCCCTTTGGGGCATGTCCTCTACATTTTTCTGTCCTAGGGGGTATGGGAGGAAGAATTCCCAGTTCAAGGGGGACATTCCCATAAAACATGGAATATTCCCATGTCCTAGGTATCCCTTTGCTGCCTTGGGGAAAGCCAGGATTTTGTCAAGAAAACAGTGGAGCTGTTGGGTATCATGTGCCCAAAACTGTCATAAATTCCAGCTCCATTGACTATTTTCATCCTTGGGAGATGTGTTATTTTGTTTTTATCTGTTGTTTGTCTCTTCTTATAAAATAGTCATAAGACTATTAAAAGTTATAACTTATTCATTTCTTGATTTTTTTTATAAAACATTTTACTGTCATAGTCTGGCCAAAATACAAGTGATGTAAACTTTGCCGGACATATAATATATCAAACCAAAATCTTTCTTAATGTTAACCTTTTATTTTTGTTGCTTTGAACAGGTAATTCCTTTTTCTTTCCAAGTTTATAAACTAACTATTTCCAATCACAACAAAACTTTTGTTTTGAGCAATTTTGAATTATTGTCTCCACTTGTGTTATGCAGTAATCCTAGTGATGGTCTTGGGTTTACTAGTATTCATGTAGAAAGGGTGGCATTGGCTGTGAATTGTATTTTTATGGCCCTCAAATGATTATGGATTTAAGGGTAATTTGGGATTTGTGATGTTTCTGTACGGTTAGTTTTCTTCAAAATTAATGGTTTAACATATCGAAAAAGAATTTGGAAAACTAAAGAGCTTAATTAGGAATTTACATGGGTGTATAGTGCATATTTGAGAATGAAAAGGTAGCAATTGTGTATAGTATTTTAAGTATCTATGTTCATTCATATTTTTAGTAATTGCTTAGTCATAATCACTTATGCAGAGATGTGTGTGGATTCCGATGCAAAACACCCCGTAGCAAGATCTTAATCCCTTCATAAAACTGATGGCTTATAGTTGATAAGGAGTGGAGATATTGAAAACCTAGGCTCTCCTTAGACTGAAGCGGTCAGTTGATGTGCCATGCTACTCTTCTATACATATATTTTCAACCATGGGGTGCTTTCTTTACTTAAGCACATAACTCATATTTGAGGGTGAAAAATTAGCAAGTGTGTTTAGCATCTACGGTGTGAGGAAGTGGTCTTATTTCACAAGCTGGTGCATTTGCAATGATACTTAAAATTGTTGGTACTACACATAAGTGGGTGAATTTATGCTCAGTAATGGCATCAAATATGTCTTTTGCATTTACACTTCTACAACAAATACTAGTGCCACCTTGTGTAGCCATGCCCCATGGAAATCCCCAACCATTACACTGAAACATGGGTGTTGTCCATAAGTAAACATTCTTAGACTTTATTTCCCATGCTAAAATAATACCAATTGTTATGAGATAGGAACCTCTATGACTATACACAACACCTTTAGGAATAGACATGGTTCTTGATGTGTAGCTTAATGAGATAACTTCCCATTCATCTTCAGGCCAACAAGTCTCGAAATTTGGATCTCCACTTATCGAAAGATTTTCATAATCAAGATCTTTGTGATCTTGATTCAAAGAATATTCTCTAGATTTGTCCAATTCATTGATCACAATAATTAATGGCAATTCCTATGTCACCTGAGAAAGGTTCCTGACTGTTGCCATTGTAACTTCCAAGAATTGGTAATCCACAAACACCACCTTGGCTTCTGAATGCTTCAAAATGAGAGACATTGTGCATGCATCATGTCTAATATTTAGAGTGTTGAGCACTGCCCCTGCGATTGGTACTCCAAAGTGCATTTCGTATGTGGCTAATACATTCTAGGCCACTACAACAACCTATCATATGTATGGATTGTTCAAAATTTAAATTCTCTAACAATTGATACAATTTCAGTTAAATGAAATTCTGATGATTTTAAGGTATATAGGAAAAATCCTTCACTAAGAAACATATTGTAAAGAGAAAGGTTACAGGATCGATTTCTAAAAAATTATATTTTCCAACTTGACTCCTATGATCACTACGTTAGTTGCTCCTATGATCACTATTCAATCAACAATAATTTTTTTGTTTTCCTTTTTAGAGAGGCTAAATTATAGAATGTATTCTAACAATTTTTACTTGGGGAACAAGGTCTACCACTAGTTTCCTTGGACAATTGCAACATTGGTAGAGAAAAGGAAGGGCTTGGGCTGACTAGTATTCATGCAGAAAGGATTGCATTAAGTATGAAGTGGATTGTTATGGCCCTCACATGATTATGGATTTAAGGGTAATTTGGGATTTGTGATGTTTCTGTAGGGTTAGTTTTATTCAAAATGAATGGTTTAACATATCGAAAAAGAATTTGGAAAACTGAAGAACTTAATTAGGAATTTCATGGAATAATAAGACCATTATTGTCCATTTTTTTGTTAATATTGAAATTAGTTAATATTCAGACTAGAATAAGACTCACTAATGGAGTTGTGGTTCAGCAGTGGAGGTGGCAACTTGCAAGGACAACCACTGAGGTACAATTCCTCGAAAGTAAAAGCATATGAATAAGTGATTGGGGATAGGTGCTAGTTCTAGAATATTTTGATGGTTCACCCATCGAGCTCTGTGAAGAGGTCATTTGTAATACTATTATATTCTTTGAGATTAAAGGAAGCACTTTAAAAATTAAGTAGAAATTATGAACTTATTCACTAAGTTTTCTAGCATGATTTGGAACTGTTTTGATTGTTGGTAGCATATTGAAGGACTCTTTGAAGACTTCCATGATTAGTGAAACAACATTCTTGAGGATAACCTATGTGCTAATTAAGGGCAGTTGTTAGTTCTTCTCAAAAGTAGGCAGAGTTGAAGGATTTTTTTTGGTGCACCTGTTAAAGTCAAATCAGTCAGAAACTTGGTAATGTGAATAAACCATACTGTTTTGACAGGCCTTAGTTTATTGAACAACAATACAATAGTATATGGGAGATTTGATGCATTAATTGCAGTGAAGATATCGTTTTGGACAAACTAGAGACAGAATTGAAGGTATTTCTTTTCGAATTTGGATTTACATGAGCAAGATGATGAGGTGATCCTCATGGGGAGATTCATTTATAATGGGATCTACACAAAATATATGAATTTAAATTTGAACAGAAGAAGGTCAATGGAAGGATTGAGTATTACTAAAATACTACTCAAGGATATACTTGAATGACTACATTTTGTTAGTTTTTCAACATTAAGCTAGTATTATTAGGATCTTTAACTGAGAGAATAACAAGTACAACAATCAAACACAAGAGACAATGACCACAGTGTTTTTCCTTAGGGAAACCATAAATGGAGAAAACCCTGCAACTTCCTTAGAGATAGAATCAACACTAAAACAGTAAAAGCCCAAAACAGTAAGTGATCTCCCGACAACAGTAATATTCTTCTTGTCTAGACCCAGTGTCTTCTCCTTCCTCAAATATGTGCTACACTTGAGTGTGTATGAGTCGTGTAATAAATAGAGACTATAGTTCTCTATTTATACTAATCCTAACATAAATAAAAACCTACTAGGGCCGACCTCTAGTAGGAGAGTCTAATAACCCTAGTGCCCCGGAACTGCGGAGACTTTAACCCTTAGACAATCAAAGGGTTACCCATAATGACTTGACATGACTTGTTTACATTATTTATCCTCCCGATCGAAACATCGGGGCATGACAACATGACTCAATTACATTATAGATACATCTTGGAATAAACATCGGGTTACAATACATAAGATACATAGATGAATACATTCTGAAGTTACAAATACATCAACACTCCCTCTTAACTAGGAAGTTATTCTTTCAACACAATTTTTAGTACTAGTCTTCTTCTCTGTATCAGCTGGATCATCTTGTCATCTGCATCTCAAGTCTTCTAAGTCTTCAAGTCATCTTCGTCTTCAAATCATATTTATCTTTAAGTCATCTTCATATTCGAATTTGCAGCATCTCTCGATCTGGATCATCATGGGACATCATCACTGGATCGATATCATCACTGGATCTGGATCATCATCACTGGATCTAGATCATCACTAGATCTGGATCATCATCACTGGATCTGGATCATTACTCGATCTAGATCAGCACTGCTGGATCATCATCATTGGATCTGGATCATCACTCAATCTGGATCATCAGTGGTGCTATCTCATGATTCTTCTTGTCACAGGAAGTTCTACAAAGCCAACCCTTTCTCATGCTGGTTGTAGGTGTAGCCCCCAGGTAGGTCTTCTTCAGCACTTATATCTAACCTACTTGTTAGAAAGGCACCGTACTCACATCCATCCAGGATGGAACACATATTGCTCACAATGATGGAAGAGTTCTGCACTTCCATCCAGGCCAGAACACATCCTGCTCACAATGATGGAAGATTTCCTAACTTTCATCCAAGTCGGAACCACATCCTGCTCATAATGATGGAAGAAATCTGTTCTTCCACCCAAGCTAGAACCACATCCTTCTCACAATGATGAAAGACTCTCATCCAGGATGGAACACATCCTCCTCACAATGATGAAAGACTCTCATCCAGGCTGGAACACATCCTTCTCACAATGATGAAATATTTTTGCACTTAGATTCATATAGGTGGGAACACATCCTGCTCACAATGATGAAAAGGCTTTGCACTTACATCCATCTAGGAAGGAACACATCTTGCTCACAATGATGGAAGGGCCCTGCACTTACATCCATCCAGGTGGGAACACATCCTACTCATAATTATGGAAGGGCTCTGCACTCAGATCTGATCTTGTAGGAACCAATCCTATAGTCATATCAGAATGCCCCTCATCCCTCTTCGACTGAGCTACCTGGTAACTGAACAGGTGCCTCCATTCTCCTAGATAATGGCAGTTGCCCTTATATCCGACCTACTCGTCGGAATGGCCAACACTCACATTTTACATGGAAGGAACTTAAGCCTTTATCCATGACAGAATGGTTCATCCCTTACATCTGATCAAGTGGGAACACATCCCTCTATCACATCAAAATGGCTTCTCAGTTCTATACTAAGTTTTCCTGGTACCTCACTAGGTATCTCCATTCAAAGAATGGAAATTGCCCTTACATCTGTCCTACTCGATAGAATGGCCAGCACTCATATCTGAAATGGAAGGAAGCAATCCTCTCACCATGACAGAATGGATCAGCCCTTATATCTAACCTACTCATCATAATGGCTATGGATCTTAGCAATCATATCTGACATGGAAGGAACCAATCCTCTCACCATGACAGAATGGCTCATCCCTTACATCTGACCATGGAAGGAACTTAATCCTTTGGCCACAAAAAAATGGCTTAGCCCTTACATTTAAGCATGGAAGGAACCAATCCTCTCACCATGACAGAAAGGCTATGGGACTCATCACTTTCCCTTGGAGGAAATATTGATCTCGAGAACACCAAGATTCTCCCTGAAGTACTCAAACTTCACCCTAGCCAATGGCTTTGTCAACACATCAACTATATATTCCTCCATCGCAACATACTAGAGCTGCACTACTCCCCTTGTTATAGCTGATTTTACCACTCCAGGTGAATCACACTTGTATGGCCTTCCCCTATCCCTCTGCAGACTCCTTAGACCCCTTGGACCATTTTTTGTCCTTTGATGTTTCCTAGACCATCCCTAAAAACATGTGAAAATTAGTACACGCAACTTTTAAACCCCTAATCGCGTGTATACATGGGTTTGACCTCTAAAACCATGTACATCAGGATGTGTGCATAATCCAAATCCTTTTGGAGTTTTCCTTGTCATGGATCTGACTCACTTCACTCCTGGCCTTCCCTATGCCTTGAGATCACTCAAATTTGACCTTTCATTACCCCTTTGAAAAGCTATCTAAGGAACTCTATGGTACATTGAAGGAATATGAGAGAATTGAGAGCAAAGAAACTATAGTGCATCGTTGCCAAAACTTATGCTTGAGTCTGCATCCCTTTGTCCCTTGGAGCACTTTTGTGTTCTTCCCAAGCTTGCGTTTTGCTTATGAGATTGTTATCGAGAGATGGAGGATTGAGGTGGTGGAGGCCCAAGTGGGGGATTCAATTTCTCCGATTCACAGACGTGCCGACAGAGGTTGTATCCATTGTAATCTCTGATTTTATATTAATAGAAATATCTTTTCGTGTCCAATAATGTATGTTTGAATGAATATTTTATCCATGGATGTTTTCGAATGCTTATATATTGTTGATTATATATTCTAGAATAGATCTAACACCAATATATATAGTATGCTTGTATTGTTTACTTGTTGAGGAAGTAATCTATCAATTCAAGCTGAAGTTGGAACTCTCAACGCGGATCTACTTCAACCATTCAGAATAAGGTACGAGGTATGATCCTTTAGTGTTAGATATTTAATTTCTATTGCATATTGGAAAGGATTGATTTCTAGAGTCAAGTTGTCTGTTGTGGCACCCCAATCCATAGGAATTTCTCTCTGTAATAGAATTGGCGACTCCACTAGGGAGTTTCTAGTAGTTTTCCTTTGGAGGTTTTCTATCGGCATTCAATGACTTTGAATTGCTCTTTATCTTTTGTTTCGATGTCAGGTTTGGGGGCATGCTTTCCTGGTAGTGTCTGATTGGTGTGAAGTTTATCTCAACTTGTCTGTTTTCCTTGATTTTTATGCACCTTTCTTCTTGTATGCGATCTTTGAACTCACAGTCGCGTATACATGCATTTTTCTCTGCCATTTCCACGTATACACGTGGGTTTACTATGAACAGTCAGATATGCCCTTAGTTTTGCCTTTTAGTGGAAGTTAAATGCTTGCTGGGTGAGTTGTGATGATTGCCGAGTCTCCTTTGATATTGCTAGAGTCTGTATACACCTTCGTTTCTGACCAGAGACGTTTTTTTAGGGTAAATTTCTTTTTTAAAGAATGTTCTTGACATTGCATTTTCGATTTTTTGTTTTGGGATTAGTGCATTAGACTTGCAGAGTCTGGGGGTTGTAGAATCATTCTTTTTCTTTTTATATCTCATTTTATTTCAAAAAATCCAAAAATATTTGCTTATCATCATGCATTGCATTTTGCATTTTGCATAGTACTTGCACTAGATTTGCTTTGGAGTATTAGTTAGGATTTCATATAGGAAAGCTTGCATTTATCATTTGAAGAAAATTGTGCATTTCACGTAGTCGCATACCCTTTTTTCATGGACAAAATGCATTTGCATTGATTGCTAGGTGTGCATTTTACTTCATGTTGTGTCATAACACCATTGGTTGCATGGCCATATCCCTCTTTTGAGTAATAAATCCAACTAAAATCAATGCTTAATTAAAATGAACTACACTATTTTATTTGATAGGGTTCACCAACAAGATTAGGTTTTAGGGTCTTGGAATAGTTCATTGTGAGTAAATTCTCCAAGACCACTAAACAACAACATGTATGTGTCTGTCCAGGTGAGTGTGTGAAATCCTTGGTATAACCAGTGCTTCTCAGGATCCTCCTCTCAAAAGGGAGTTAAGCACAAGGCAGTGTCAGCAGTTATTGATTGGGATGACCCATAGTCATAACTGAGTAGCACCAAAGATATTTCCAGGATTGTATTCATATCTAGGGGCTCTTTCGAGAGTTTCAGGATTTGCTACCCTACCCATATGGTCAATCTCGCCTGTGACTGTCCGCTTGAGCATTGATTATAATGAGGTGACCTTAGTGGCCTTACCTAGGATATCGAGGGGGTACTTTGCAGGGGTTATTCTACAGGTGTCCTGACCAGGTTGGGGTCAGACAGCACAGTTGCTTTACATGTTGAAGCTGAGGGCCACAATAATTGGTTATGTACCTCCACTTGTTGTGTATGGGAGTCTCAAGCCTCTCCTAGGTGAGACATACCTGCTTCATTCAGGAGCTCACTTATCCTACCCTTGATTGCTTGCATTTGGCTTTAGATTTTATTGGTGATTGCTCTGTGCACGATAGCTTGCCTAGGGTTTGCATAGATAGAGAGTCTTTTATATTTTTTGAGTAATTCTAGATTCAGGTGTGGCTCCTTGACGTTATCGTCATTTAGCAGGACTTCTTCCTTCTACATATCCTCCTGCTTTGGGAGAGAGAAATAGACAGTCCAGGCAAACTACTTCGCACATTGATTCACACACCATGGGAGACCATATAGAAGGTATTCCTGAACCACCTTCTCCCATTCATGTGGAAGATGGGGAGTTTACTCCTAACTATTATCCTTCACCCGACTTGATAGGAAGCTTTCATGATAGACCTACTTACTCTAGGGTTGATTCCCCATTGATGCATCACTAGCATGGAATGCCGGAGGATGACGAGACTCATTTTGAACCTGTAAGCACTAGTTATGGTAGTTTTGGTATGTCTGGTTTTCCCACACATGATTTGGCATTTTAAGTCGAGTCTAAGTTCGAGCCTAACACTATGCTTGGGGGCACTCTCACTCCTTACCATGCGGAGAGGTTTGGGATCACTAGTCACATTGCACCTTCCATCTCGGTGGTGGAAGTTACATCACATATTCCTCCTAGGTCTAGGGTTAGTGATCCTATTAGGATACCAGATCCAAGATGAGTGACTTTAGGGAATAGTACGTACTTAATTACACAGATCCATTCATCCTCTATCCTTAGCCCTTCAAATGTTCACCCTCCACCTCATTCACATGGTCCTTCAGGCCAAAACATTGCTACGAGTTATGTCCATACTGCAGTTACTAGATTGGTTGTGTCTCAGCTTCATGCACCGCCCGTTGTTTCGGGAGGTCATGTTCATACTTTTAGAGGTCACATTCCTACTTACGAAATGTATATTCCTACTTCTGGAGCATATGTTACTACTTATGAAGTGTCTCATGGGACATCTCATGTGATGACTTATGGACCCTATTATGGGACACAGTATGGACAGGTTTCTTCAACTTATGGGGGTGGGTATCAACAACCTGCTTACTCTCCAAATTATGGCTTTGTAGCTCCGAATAGTCAAGGTACACCACACTATGGTGCTTCCATGCCACCTTATATGGGTCAAACGGGAGGAGGGCACTATGTCCAAGGCCATGGTGGTAATCAGACCTATGTGAATCAGAACTATCAGGGAGCGATCCATCGACCTTATCATCCTAGGCTCCCTTTCCTCGCCACGCTGAATCTTCCTGACTTGTCAAGATTGGCAAATGATCCTATAGCTCATGACCTGGCTTGGCTGGATGTCCCTACTAAGCTTCCCTCAGACATACCCAAGTTCGAAGGAAAACTGGGAGAGGATCCAAGTGAACATGTTACTAACTTTCACCTATGGTGCTCTTTGAATTCCTTACACTAGGACTCCATTCATTTAAGCCTATTTCAACGCACCCTTACAGGGCCTGCCATGAAATGGTATATAGAGCTACCTATGGGGGCATTCGCTTTGTTCGATGACCTAGCGATGACTTTTCTTTACCACTTCCAGCTACCAGTGTGTTATGACGTTGGTACTGAACTCTTGTCAATATTTTGGCAGGATAAGGCCACACATATCTCGGATCATATCCAAGAGTGGCGTAGACAGAAGAGGTTAATTAAAGCCTTTATACCACCGGAATTCCTCCTGGAATGGTTTCTTAATTCATTATTTCCATATATAGAAAAGGATGTTTCTACATCCAGAGTGCAGAATGAGGAATAAGTGATTTTTAGGGTGCAGGAACTAGACTTGATTTATGCTCAGTCCGGTTTGTTATATGAGATCATTCCCAACACTCTGCGTTCTAGTTTTGACCCCAAAGTTAAACCTAGACCACATGCTGATGGAATTATTGGTTGTGCAAGTGCTAAACCTATGGATTCGGTTGCAAAACAAGTTAGTCAATTTTCAATCAACTAATCTTCTTTAGGACAATCCAAGGCTTTGTCTCAACCCGCCCAAACGATGAGTGTACTTTCAGTGCAATCATTGGACCAGAAGGGTAACCGATAGCCCGGATGGAATAAAAAGAAAGGTAAGAATAATCATAAGGGTGGGAATAGGAATGAGAATGCTAATAATAATGACAATAAATCTCATAATGTTGTGGGGGACAAGAAAGCTAAACGTAAGGTTAAATTCCCTTCCAAGTTGTGTAAGAATGATCACCTTACTTACTTGTGACCTTGTATTAATGAAGCCTCGAGATTCTTGGCACAGGGCCCAGCTGTGCTAACTAACCCTTTACCTCACAATCAAAATATGAAATCAAGGACCCATGATCAGTCTGGTGGTGATCAAGATCCACCGGAGGGTAGTGGTTGTGGTTGCATTAACATGGTACATGCTGCAAAAGTTGTGACCCGTGCGAAGGACTATGGCTTGTCACAACCCAAGCCAGGAAAGGAACCTGATCCACCAAGGTGTCCTTTGCATATTGAGAAACCTATGGATAAACCTGAAGCTACACCTCACATTCCTAAGGGATTCCTTAAGTGTTTGGGGCACAATCCTAATGCCCGAGCCGCGCAGAACTATTCAGTTGTCGAGGATTTGGGCCACACTTTTTGTGCGATGTCTGCATTGGAAGTGCTTCAGAGTTGTCCTTCGCAAAGGAATGATTTTATTTCTACCATTGGTGTGAATGATGATGATTCTTCCTCTATGATTAAATTTGAAATGGTAGGAATTCAGCCTCACTTGCCTTACTATGTGTCTCTTTTGATTCACATAGAATGTCTTAACATGACTGTCAAGTGCACTGTGATTGACGAAGGCGCTATCGCTTCTGTGATGTCTTTATCATGTTGGAAGGGTTTAGGTTCCCTTTATTTTTCTAAATCAGTGACCATGTTAACTGCATTCGATGGGAGATCATTTAGGCCGCACAGCATCCTTCCTTCCCTTAAGGTCTGTTTCAGAGCGAAGACCATTGCAATAGAGGTCAAGGTGGTAGATGCACCCCTTGACTACAATCTCTTGCTGGGTAGGAATTGGATGTACAATATGCAAGCCATTGCTTCTTCCCTATTTCACATTGTATGCTTTCCATTTAACGGGAAGATAGTCACGACTGATCAAACGTCTTTCAAGAAATTGTCTGTTACCACATATTCGGGAGCTTCGATCCTGATCGTTGAACACTCTTAGCCGGCAACTGGGAGTGTGGGTGTAGGCATGTATCCATCCCTCATGGGAATCTTTAGTTGTCCTACACCGATCCTTATGATAGAGTCTAGTTTCGGTGAGGCTTCAACATCTATGAGATCGGTCTCTTTTCGCATGAGTCATATGGAATATTGTTGGATTCTTCCTACACCAAGTACTCCGAGTGAGCCCATTGTGACGAACATGACATTTCCTGCAACTATGATAGCTTATCAAGCTAATCTCAAGTGTGTTGCAGAGCCCAGTCCCTCCTCTTCGTAGACAGAGGAGGAGGACCCTTATGTGCTGCTGGCATGGGAAATACAGTCTTCTCACATGCACGACTGCCTTGATAGTGTTTTCCCTTCAGATGAAGCGATTATTGAAGCCATGTCAGGAATTGAGCCACCATGGGAGGAACTCCATCATAGATATTACTTTCTTCCAGAGCTTGACCACTTGGAGCATGAGGAATTTAGGGCAGTTCTTAGTGAGAGAGTTGGTATTCCTATGGTTCCATTAAGCTCTCCTGGTCCGATGGATGATGGAAACATGGAAAACATATCCTCAATGATTCCTATCAATATCTCATGCGATTCTGGCAGGATGGATAATGTCTATATTGGGGCAGAATGTTCCCATGCTGAGATTCAAGAATACACTGAGCTGTTCAAGGAATTCCATGATATATTTGCTTGGTATTACGATGAAATGCCAGGTATCGACCCTCGTATCGTAGAACATGAGATTAAGACTTATCCCAACGCGAAGCCTATTCAACAATGCTTATGTGTGGTGATCCTAGGAAAGCACCCGCGATTAAGGTAGAGATAGAGAAACTGTTGAAAGATGGTTTTATCTATCCCATTCCCTTGACAAAGTGGGTTTCAAACCCCATTCCGGTGGATAAGAAGCAGGGATCGATCCGCATATGTACTGATTTTCGCGATTTGAATCGTGCATATCCCAAGGACAATTTCTCCACACCATTTATTGATCATATTTTGGATGAGTGTGCAGGTAGCGAGGTTTTTTCCTTTATGGATGGCTTTTTCAAATATAATCAGATACAAATTAAACCTAAGGACCAACATAAGACTGCATTTATTTGTCCTTGGGGAATGTTAGCATATCAGAAAATGCCTTTTGGCCTTAAGAATGCTGGAGCTACTTTTTAGCAGGAAATGAACTTGATCTTCCACGATATCAAGTCAATTATCGAAGTATTTTTGGATGACCTTGCTGCTCATTCTCGTATGAGAATGCGTCACCTATCACTTGAGATTGGTATTCGAAAGATGCCACCATTATTTGGTTAGGTTAAATACTCATAAGTGCATCTTTTGTGTGAATTCAGGTGACTTGTTAGGGTTCATCGTTTCTAAAGATGATATAAGAGTCGACCCTTTGAAGGTTGAGGCAATACTTCAGTTGTCTCCCCCGAAGAATATTCGTCATCTTCAATGTTTGCAAGGCATGGAAAACTTCTTATGGATATTTGTGGTCAATTTTTCCAATTTGACTAGAGGATTCATGTGTCTTTTGAAGAAGGACACCACCTTTTGTTGGGATGAGGGAGCTTAGGATTCCTTTGATGTGCCCAAGCGAGCACAAGCATTGGCCCCGGTGATTAGTCCCCTAGACTATAGCCGTGATTTTCTACTTTATGTGGCCGCGTCCAATTGGTATGGTTTTGGTTCAAGAGGATGAGGAGCTCCAAGAGCATGTCATATACTATCTGTGTTAGAACCTTATTGACGTAGAGATTCATTATTCTCATGTTGAGAAGCTTGATTTAGCTACCGTACATGTTGTTCAACGGTTGAGACATTATATTCTCCTTTGCCAGACCTTGGTTGTAGCCCATGTCAATTCATTTCAATTCATCGTCACTCGAAGGATGATTGGGGGAAAATATAATAAATGGAGTGTCATCCTGCAAGAATTCAATCTCGAATTTGTTTAAGAAAAAAAAAAGAAGTCTTTAATTTTTGCAGAGCTTATATCAAATTTCTCAAGCAAGGCCAAGGAGTTGGTTTGTGAAGATACGTTTGTTGATGAACACATATTCTTAATCTCAACTTTAGACCCATGGTATGGGGATGTCATTATATATTTACAAACATTGAAGGTCCCTACTCACCTCTCATGGGATGGACGACGACGATTACTTCATGTGTCTAAGAATTACCTCATAGTGGATAACACTTTGTACCACCATGGGGTAGATTGCATTTTACGATGTTGTTTAACTCATGAAGAGGCTGAGGTAGTGCTGAATGATTGCAATGGAGGGACGTGTGGTGGTCATTTATTTGGACTTTCTATAGCCCAAAAAATCTTAATAGCGGGTTATTTCTGGCCATCGATCTTTAAGGATTGTGTAGATGTGGTCAAGAGGTTCCACCCTTGCCAGGTGTTCACACGTAATATGTGCTCAAAACCTACCACGTTACATCCCATCATCACCGCTGGTCCCTTCACTAAGTGGGGGCTCAATTTTATGGATTGCAACCCAACTTCAATTGGGTGGCATCATCATATCATAGTAGCTATTGACTACTTCACAAAATGGGCTAAGGCTATGCCTATAGTTAAATCCGACAGTGAGAAAGCCACACACTTCGTAGTCAACCAGATTATTACTCAGTTTGGAATTCTAAAAGAGCTTGTCATTGACCATGGCTTGCACTTTCATAATCGTATGATGGAGGAGTTGGTGTAAAAGTTAGGGTACAAGCAAGAGCATTCCTCCTCTTACTACCCTCAAGCAAATGGAGAGGTAGAAGCAGTGAATAAATCACTCAAATCCATTCTCCAATGAACCATTGCACAGAGCAAGAATAATTGGCACATCATGTTATATCCTGCTTTGTGGGAATATAGAACCACTATTAAGACTACCATAGGTTTTTCTTCATATCAACTTGTACATGGAGTGGAGTCGATATTGCCGGTTGAATGTGAGATTCCTTCTTTGAAGCTAGCCATAGAAATCTTACCAGACACTTCACCATTGGATAAGAATTTGGTCCACCTTGAGCAAATTGATGAGCAACATCGAGATGCCTTGGTGGGTCTAGAAGTAAATAAACACCGTGTAAAGGTCCAATACGATAATTCTATCTGTCTAAGGAGGTTTAGTAAGGGAGACTTGGTCCTTTTGTGGGATCAACCGAAAGAACCCTTGGGTCCAGGAAAGTTTAACCCCATGTGGCATGGTCCTTACGTCATCAAACGTGTGTTAGAGAAGGGTGCTTATGAGTTAGTGGATTATGAGGGAATGGCCTTGGTGGAGCCTAGAAATGGGCTCTATCTCAAGAAGTACTATGCATGATTCTCATCCAAGGATGGTTATTATATATTATTGTATAGTTTTTCATAGTTAGGTATTTTTCTTATCGTGATAGGGTTTGTGATTAGTTTCCATTTCTTTTGCCAGATGTCAATGGAATCTTCCACCTACATAGGATTCGTGGATGGTGCAAGCCGCCACACTCAATACTCAGTCTTTGCTGCTTGGGTGATTTATACTCCTATGGGTTAGGTATTGTCTTCAGGAGGCATATGTTTGCGGCCATCTTCAAACAATGTTGCTGAATATAGTGTCGTTATTGAGCTTCTACGAGATGCCATTTCACATGGCGTTCTCTCTCTTGAGGTACGTCTTGATTCCGAGTTAGTAGTGTCACAACTTAATGGTTTGTACCATGTTAGAGATTTGACATTATTAATAATATTCTTACGTGTGAGATTATTAGAACGACAATTTGACAATATTACATACATACAATTTCCAAGAATTAATAATCAAGTTGTTGGCTCATATGCTAACTACGTGTTAGATTGGCATTTGTTTCATACACAATAAATTCATCACAAACACAAATTTTTACACATGTAAATAAATAAACCAATCACCATAAAAAAAATTATATAACATCCAAAATGTGGTAAAACATAGTGTCATGATACAAAAATGGGGTTCTCAAGAGACCAAGATATAATGCACGATAGTACAAAATGTATAACTCCCAGGTATCTAAGCCTGTGTGTCACGTCCCCATCCCTCAACCGACGAAGAGGATGCGACAAACATCGACACAACCGGGAAAACAACCCATGAACATAAAACAGAGGAGATCAATGCTAAGATTAAAACCTAAACAACATGCATAATTCATCATACAAGGATGCACCGTCCTTCAAACAATCAATGGAAGAAAACATAGACATTCCAGCATTTAACATCAATATAAATTACAGAGATGAAGTAACTAACAGTACTTATCTTTTGATGAAGAATTAACCCGCAACCAGCTACACCGCTACAATGTTCCACCCAACCATAGGCCAGCGTGCTCATCAGTCTCTCAGGAACGCTGCCACCCCCGAGCTGGGCATGATCCCTCCGGAATAAGGGTCAGTTGCAGGATTATACATAGCCAAGGGGCACAAACCAACACAGCTGGGTTTCACAGGCTTTCAATGGACAAGCCAAGCCAGCACAGTCCGAAGACTAACCATTGTACTCAGGCAATTACTTAACTGACACAGCTTAAACATGGAAAGCGAACTCCTGAGTCATTCTTGGCCCTATCATGGCCAAAATGACTCTCACTCGAATTTACAACGGCCCCCAAATGTAACAGAAAATACATTCGCAACATGGGGAAGACTACAGCCCCGAAATCTACCAGTGAGCACAACTTACAGCAGGGAAAAACGACCCAGTTAATCTGTGAGACAGCCAAAAACATGAATGGCCCTTCACAGTCAGTCGTGGATGCAAGAGCACGGCTCTCAGCTCACTATGTGCACCCCAAACAGAAGAATACCTATGCGTGGGTAAACAATCCAACCTAGCAAGGAAAATAATAGACAATAGAGGCCCTGCGTGAGGAAAAACAGCTCTGTTTTTGTCCGTGGATGCACACACAACAACCAGGACGTGAAATTGCAGTGCGTGGGTGCTCAGCAACTCGTGGAGCCAAGAAAATGTCTTCCTGAGTCCAAGACCCCCCCCCCAGCCTGTGTGTGAGGAGGATCCCCAAACAAAATCATGGTGAGAGTGAACCGACCAGGGAAGAGTGCGTGAGGGAGAAGAATGGACAGACGTGGGTGAAGTGGGCAGGTGGGAAAAGGACTGACAGTCCTGCCACCCCACTCCCAAAGGCATTAACTGCCTCAACCACCAGCTGAAGCATTAAAGAGGTTGACAAGGTTGGATGAGACAAAAGGTGACAACAACATAGGTGGTGAAACATGGGTTTTTTTCCATAACCAAGGTTTGACATTCCCCCCACCCCTTATCCTTTGGAACCATGCCCTTTTCATTCAACATTGCACTGCCGTAGCTGGTTGTGGTTTTAGTTTTATTTGATGTGCGTGTTTACATGATGCTGAATTATAATGTGCCTTATAGCACAGCATACCATCGACAATTATCCACATTGCCGAAACATACACAACAAAATCGATGGTGGGGCTTTTGCCTTGAGCTCCTCACCACGATTAATTACAATATATACATCATGCAAACGGGGTCAAAACTGGGGACATCACACTATGGAGGAGGAGGGGGGTTGTGATCATGGAAGGTCACTATGGCTCTAGCTAGCCATCGAAATAATCACACCCATGCTCATGGTACACCCACCACCTATTGCTGCATAGCCTAAGGAAAGTCCTCGACTTGCGCCATGGAAACCCTATGTGTCATCCTCACAGAATTGGTATGAATGCTCTAGAGTGTCCACTCCACATCCACACCCATGATATCATCTCCTCTTCCCCTCCGTCTGTGACGTGGGAAGCCTTCAGGCCACTGTGGTCCCAAATCTGCATACAAATGGTAGATGTCACTATGTATTGTCACAAAAAAATATGTTTTTTGATTCCATATAATCAAAAAACACAATAAAATTAAATAACTCAAAAATTTAAAAAGACGGTTGAGATTCATTACCTATGTCACCATATGCCGATCCTGGTGGTAGCAACATGTCCAGGTCCCCCCAGAAATCAATCCTTGCATAGGGGTAGTCATTGATAGAAACTATCTTTCATCGCCACCATGTAAAGAACTCAGTTGGATAGGGGTTGGACACCCTACCTCCCCCCAGTCTGCCCATCGCATCTACCCAATGCTATTGGGTTGGATCTCGAACCCCGTGAAGAGGAACGCCAACTTTGGGGCTCAATCCTAGAACACACTCGAAGAAAAACATACTCAATATACTATTAAGCCCAAATTTCCACACTCTATGCACCTTACACTCATTGAGCTGATGTTTCATGTTTCTCAGTAGTGTAGTGCTCCAGTCATAGACCATGGGTCTCATGCACTCCACTGCATAGAAAATTAGAGGCCGTGAGTCCTGGTGGAGTGAAGCCAAGCCTACTATCCTACCCAATGTCAATATAATGGCCTGTAGGCCCAACACCTGTATAGAGTTGGTTGGGACCTAACTCCCCACCTTCTCTGTGTCTGGATAGCAGTACACCGCAATGTACTCATCGATAGTCAGGCCACCTCCAGGCGCACCGCGAGAACGAAGGTTCACTACTTCCCCACATCAGGAAAGTCCAGTAATAAAGTATATGTCCTCCACCTCTATAGTGAGGGACATCCCATCTATCTGGAAGGACTCAGATTCTGGATCCCAGTAATCCACTAGCATCTGCAATAGTCTTGGTTTGGCCCTCAAGCCACCAAGACACCAAAACTTATAGAGTCCACATGCACGTAAAGCTTTTTGAGCCATTAGATCGGCCCTTACTGCCTCCTCTACCTCACCATGTTCATGCTCTCTCCATTCTAGGACCATCCTGCACAAAAAATTGTAAGTTTTCCCATTAGATTACCTAAAAAACCTCATGCGTGGCCTCATACATGACTGTTTTCCAAATAGCCGCATATGTATGCGACTGTGAGGGCATTTTTCATGTATATCCATCCCTATACATGGAAAAACCCTCGATTTCCACGTGGATCATAGCACCTTTTTTAGTTTGGCCTAGAAACCTCAAATGACCATGGAATTTCATAAAAATTACATCAAAATGGAAGAGAAGAGCATGGGTAAGTACCTGGAAGAAACGGTAGTGGATTCCGCCGGTTGGATCTCCTCGAATTCACTGTTGAAAAAAAGAGCTCAATTGGGTAAAATTTTTAAATGTTTTATAATGTTTTGAATTTTTTACTATTTATAGAAATTTTTCAAATTTTTTGAAAATTTTACCCCCTTTCCTATAGTTTCAACAATTTCTAATCATTTTGGACCGTTTTTGATCTAATTCATGGTGTAGGAGTCCTTTTTGAGTGTTGTTTCAGCCGTTGGATTGATCTGTTCGTGTTGATCTCAGGTATCATGTCTAAACTGTTATATAGGTTAGGTTTCATCACGGTTTGCATTTTGCATGACCGTATGACCATTTCATCATAGCCTTAGGTACGAACCCACTCTATTATTGCACATAACCTTCTTACTAGTTTAGAAGTGGCATGGTATGAGTGGTAGAGCTTGACCTTACATGGGTACCCTAGGTAGCACCTTATCTACATTTTGGTGCCCATGCTGACATTTTGTCCGTTAGGGTGTGGGAGTCTGTTGTATAGTATTGCCATGACATTTCCCTAGAGCCTCATACTCCTCTTGATATTTTGCTAACCTATTTCCCTTAGGACTCCCTTATGTCAAGTTTTAATTGCACTATCATTAGATTTGCTTTCCTTATTGGGATTTATTCCAGCTTCCCTGACATTGCGCTTTAGCCATATAGCCTGAGCTTGTCTCATCTCTAGCCATGCAAAGCCATTTTATATATCCTTTGCAGCTTGATTCTCTTTTTACTGGGAGGGGATTTTCCCTCGAGTGTCGATATCCTACACATGTGTCCTTGCATTGAGCATAGGTATGTTCCACTGCTTCGAACTAGTTTGTTTGCCCCTATGACACTCGTCTCCTCCTAGTCTTTAACTATAAAGCAGTTTTATTATTTTTCAAGCTTTTTAAATATTTGAAAAAGTCCAAAAAAATAAAAAAACCAAAAAGCCAGACAAGGAAAGATGTTATCTTTGGCAGCTGTCGAGTTGTGTCGCCTTCTAATAGAGAACTGTATATCACATCCATTGTTTGGGTTTATAGTTTGAATTTAGGAGCTATACTCATTTGTCTAAGTTTATCTCCACCGACTGGTTAAGCTTCCAGTCCCCATGGAGCCTCTGTCGATGCCTCCTATGTTGTAGAGATGTCCCAGTTTGTATATCAAGTCCATGCTTCCTTTATTCAGTCACCATTCACCATTATGCTCTTTTTCAAAGGAATTTGAAACCTGAGTCGGCCATTCCTCAGTTATCTTGACTTTGCATGTCGACCATCGTCAGTACAGTTACTAGTTCGTGCACCTTATGATCAAGTCCTTCCACATTATATGGCTTTGCTGAGTACCTCATGTTGGATGATGGGGGATGCCTTAATTCCCTCCTGCCAACGGATTTCATCCCATTGACTTCAGATCATTTATTCTGGGATTGGAATCTAGAGTCATTTTGAGTGCCTTGAGACTTGCAGTCATCAGTGGCAGGTTCTCTCGCCATAGACAGTCTTTGGGAATACATCAATGTCCCCTGATTGATGGATCCTCTGAAGTGTTCAACCTCAACACATTTATTCACACTTGTTAGTTTGCACTCTAGTACCTTGATTCTCATTTTCATTATCAGTGGGTGATCTCGCGTCTGTTAACGGTATACATCAATGAACCGTAATCAGACGATGGACTACTACGTTCAACCTCGACACCTCTATTCACATAGTAGGACATGTACTTATAGCAGTTTGTGTAGAAGACCTTCCAGATTGGTGGCATCTCTTATATGCTAGCTCCTTAATCATTTCAGTGTTCATGAGATTTCAACTCTCATTACTTGATTCCAGTATATGTTAGACATTTCCAGCTATTATGGAGATCTTGATCCATTGTATATCTTCAGCTATTATGGAGATCATGGTCCTTTGTATATCTTCATCATGGAGATTATGATCTATGTATATTGTACGTGGCGATGACCACTTATGTGATATCTTGTATCATGCCTATTCATGGCCATTGTACTCTTATGTATCTGAGACTCCTATATGTATTTGTAGTGATGTGCAGAGTTGTATCATTGTACTATGTTTATTGGGTGGTTGGTATTCCATTTGGGATTCTTCATCACTCCACGTCTAGGATGGACTTATAATGTATTTCAGCCATCATATGAATGCTCTAACCTCACACATTAGGGGGCATTTGTTATAGCAAATTTTACCACTCCAGGTGAATCACACTTGTATGGCCTTCCCCTGTCCCTCTGCAAACTCCTTAGACCCCTTGGACCATTTTTTGTCCTTTGATGTTTCCTATACCATCCCTAAAAACATGTGAAAATTAGTACATGCAACTTTTAAACCCCTAATCACATGTATATGCGGGTTTGACCCCTAAAAACATGTACATCGAGATGTGTGCATAATACAAATCCTTTTGGATTTTTCCTTGACATGGATCCAACTCACTTGACTTCTGGCCTTCCCTATGCCTTGAGATGGCTCAGATTCGACCTTTCATTACCCCTTTGAAAAGCTATATAAGGAAATCTATGGTAAATTGAAGGCATATGAGATAATCGAGAGCAAAGAAACTATAGTCCATTGTTGCCAGAACTTATGCTTGATTTTGCTTCCCTTTCTCCCTTGGAGCACTTTTGTGTTCTTCCTAAGCTTTCCTTTTGCTTGTGAGCTTGCTATCGAGACATGGAGGATTGAGGTGATGGAGGACCAAGTGGGGGATTCAGTTTCTATGATTCGCAGATGTGCCGACAGAGGTTGTATCCATTGTAATCTCTGATTTTATATTAATAGAAATATCTTTTCCTGTCCAATAATGTATGTTTGAATGAATATTTTATCCATGGATGTTTTCAAATGCTTATACATTGTTAATTATATATGCTAGAATAGATCTAACACCAATATATATAGTATGCTTGTATTTTTTACTTGTTGTTGAGTAAGTAATCTATCAATTCAAGCTGAAGTTGGAAAGCTCAACAGGGATCTACTTCAACCATCTAGAATAAGGTACGAGGTCTGATCCTTTAGTGTTAGATATTTAATTTCTATTGCATATTGGAAAGGATTGATTTCTGTAGTCAAGCTGTCTGTTGTGGTACCCAAATCCATAGGAATTTCTCTCTGTAACACCCATTTGCACCATTGTTGGGGTGCGGACCTTAACAGTCATTAATTTTGGTAACTCCACAGTTTTTGCGCGAAGCTGTAAGCAGAGTTGCGATGAAAAATAGTCTTAGGGGTGTCGGGGTTGGGTCAAAGCCCCTCTTTTTGTAAATGTCCCATGATTTGTGGGTACCCATGGTTTAAGTCCATGATATTGTAAATAGTGCACTTGTATAAATAAGGCACTTATGTAAAGGAGTCAAGTAAGGTTATAGTAGGTTCTATTATGATGATAATTTGATGCGAAGGATCTAAGGCCTGTTTTTGGGTTTTAAGGTTAAGTCCCAGCTGTGTCTATGGACGACCTCTGCATCTGAGTGCATAGAGGGTTTTTAGGGTTTAAGAAGGAAGGTCAAGTCCCAGTTGTGTGTGTGGACGACCTCTACAGCTGAGTGCGCAGAGGGTTTTTGAAGGAAGGATCTACAGCTGAGTGCACAGATCAGAACTTTGTATTTGTAAAAAGTTGAATAAAACAAAGTTCTGTGGACGTAGCCCCTACACTGGGGGTGAACCACATATATATTGTGTTGTGGTGGTTATTTTCTGTTGTTTATGTTATGTTTTTATGCATTTGATAAGTATATTAATGATAAAGTAAGATAAACTGCTAAAGATTAACTTCGATGTGAATTCCCAGTTAAGGGTTAAGCAAGAAACTGTCTTTTATCTAAATCGCGAAGCTATTTAAGTAAATGTCAAAGCTCTGTGTTGCATGATTATTATTTGTTAAGGATAAAGGTATAGTAATATCCCTATTTTGCTTGCAGAAACTTGATTCGGTGGCACCCCATAGTTATTTCGGGTGAGAGTGCAACCTATTCGCAGGTTGTTGCCGAAAGGGCCAACACTATGGGTCTTTTTGTTGGTGCAATGTTAAAGGTATAAAACCTGAGTCTACCCATAGCCCAACAAATTGGTTCCATTGCTGGTTGAACTCAGTATCTGCTTTAAGAGGGATCTACGTCATACTTGGAGGGCTATGTTTTGGAGGCCCTCAGTAAAAGAAATTGGTGACTGGATTGAAGATACCTACCTGAAATTTGCTGAACAAGAAAAAAGGATCCTCGTCATAGCTCAGACGACTTCTTGCAAAGGTACGTTTTTACTGATATTTATGAAATTTTCTTTGGTAGTATCAACATAGAATTGCACCAGTGGTTATCGAGGTTGACAGAAAGAAAGACAAACTTTAAGGAAGATCAGTTTCCTGAATGGACCCCAGCAAGAATTAATATATTGAAAAGGGTGAACAACATGATATCACAAGCTGTTGATTTCTGGACAATGCAAACCCTTGAAGCATTTGTGACAGAGTTCGCCATCGACACAAGTACTTCCTTCAGCGAAGCTGAACGACAGTTTTTCAAAGGACAAAGGGGTAAGTACTTGAATTCATTTAGTCTAAAAATTAAAATGCTCTTGTCTAAAAAAGGCATATTGCTGAGCAAATCATATTGCTAGATTTATTTTTACTAACCTATGTTTGGAAGCGAAAGTGACTTCGACGAGCAAAGTGGTTTGCTACGAAGCGGTAAAAGATATAAGAGAAATATTGAATCCTATACCCTATTCCAGAATACCGGTTATTCCCCATTAAGTCCAGAAGAATTTGAGTCTGAAGAAACCCCTTTTGTTAGAAAACCTCCTATAAATCCGCAGCGAAGATCTTTTATCCCTGAGAACCCGTCGCAGTCTGAAAGTAACCATAGCCCGAGTAGTCCTGTCGTAGGTCAGTCTACCCCAGTAAGTCCCCCCCCCCCCCTTGTTACCAGTCCTCTTCTCCCCCCTCGATCCACTATGGCCCATATGAATGATGATATCAAACTCCCAGTCTTTAAAGGAATTGGATAAGAGGATCTAGAGCAGTTTTGGTTCTTATGTGAAGCTGTCTGGACTGCTAAGAATATTACAGATCAAGATATCATGAGGGTGCAGTTGGTCACTTCTTTCAAAGATCGAGATTTGGCCTGGTTTATGAAGTTTTCCAATACTCAAAACCATGTCTTGGCTGATATTAAAACAACAATGATTAGAGAATTTAAGAAGCCTAAATCAGAGTCACAGTGTATAACTAAACTGAAAGAAATTCAGCAGAAGTGAGGTTTGGGACTTTTATCAGAGGTTCAAGGTTCTATTGGATCAAGTTAATTTCACTATTGGACCAGTGTAGTATAAAGAATGGTTCATTGCAACACTATTACTTCATATCAGGACTCCACTTATGCAATAGAAGGTTTCTGATCAGTAAGAAGCTTTGGAAATCGCTATGAAACTTGAAACAGCTCCTGTTGGAGATAATTCTAGTATAGCCCAAATACAGGCACAGTTAGCAGAAATGGATTTAGAGCTTCGTGACATGAAAAAATGGAAGTCTATTCGAGAATAGGTTTGGTGTACACGATGCAAGACAGAAGGTCATGACAAAGAACAATGTCCTACGTTAAGAAATTACCTGAATACTGGTGTACCAAACCTGTTTAACCTTAATGTTCTATATTGTGAGATCTGTAGAACAATTGGCCAGCATCGACCTGAAGACTACTACATGCTGCAGAGATATGTTTAGGTACCTGAACCCCTATTGCATGTTCTGTAAGTCATTTGGACACAATGAAGATGAATGTCACAGCTTTGACCTCATGAGAGAGTGAGCCTATGATGCTTATAGGGTACAAAACGAGGCACAAGGCAATGATGGATATGGTTACCGCAGTGTTCGAGGTAATTTCAGAGGCCGTGGTCATGGTGGTATGCCTAGAGGTGGTCGAGGCCAGGTTATTTGCTATAACTGTAATCAGGCAAGACATGTAGATAGAGACTATCAAAACCCAACTACGACATGTCGATATTGCAGAGCAGTCGATCACGTGATTGAGCAATGCCCACAGTTGATAGCCAAGATACAAGAAAGAAATGGCCCTCCTACTCAGAACATTCAGATGATTGTTGTACAGCAAAGACTTGTCCCAGCTGTTAACATTGTTACAAGGAGTGGAGCTACGACACAAGTGCTGAATAAGGAAAAACAGCCTAACAAGGCTTGGGTCTGCAAGACCCTAGAGAAAATTCTAGCCTTCGATGTTGGAAGAGAAAAAGGAACATTTATGGAATCCAAAAAAGACTTAATAGCATCAACAGTAATTACAATCTCAAGAAGCTTCAGCAGATCAAGTAAGTACACTGTCATCATTTTTACAGAGTTGCATGAAGATTTTAAGGAATCAGAATGCTTTGAATGAGTTACAGAAATTTATTGCATCATGTGAACCTCGGCGAAACTCTGATAAAGGAAAAACTGTTAATAGAGTCAGAAGGACTAGAAGAGAGATGAGATTGCATGCTTAGATAGGAGATTATGACATGACTGATATCATTTTAGACCTGGGATCATAAGTGAATTTCCTAACTAACCAGACATGGGAACAAATGGAAAAACCTACCCTTGAATGGTCCCCTATATAGTTGAGACTAGCCAATCAGTAGAAGATTGTGCCCTTGGGAAGGATCCCTAGTGTGCCAGTAGATATTGATGGAGTCAGTACCTTAGCAGATTTTGAAGTCATTGAAATAATTGATGATAGCAACCCCTATCCAGCATTACTAGGAATTGAATGGGCAATAGATAATTCTGCAGTAATCAACCTTAAGAATAGACAGATGAATTTTGAAGGAAAAGGCTTGAGAGTCATAGTACCGTTGGATCCTTCTCAAGGATAAAAGTACACAAAGCCAGTTAGAGATGAATATCATGATGTTTTGGATCATATCTACAACATCACAGCTAAAGAAGAAGTCTATGTTAACCCTACTACTGAAGGTATAATGGATTGGCAGTGTGACAGTTCTTGCATGATTGATTCAGATGAAGGCCTAGATAATTGGCAGAATAGACTTTATGAGATACATGGACATCGATGTGCAAGAATTACCAAGTCTCTCAGATGGATTGGCTCACATACAAGAGTCTTGCCTACCTTTTATAGCTTGATAGACCCAGAAAATTTTATTGTACAATTCTTAGAGCAAGTACCAAATTCACAGAAAATGGAGACCCTAGATTTAGCACTCAGATCCACAGCTGCCAGATGGTGGAACGGTCATAAAAAGTATATTCAGAGCTGGGAAGCTTGTCAAAATTTTCTTTTCCTGAGATTCATGGATCAACCTCAGGAGGTGCGAAGCAAATTTAATGGTAAGACTAGCCCCTAGGAACACTTGGAGCAGTGTTATGAAGCATGGAAGTATGTACCTCATGAAGAATGGGTACAAAGGTTTGTACACACTCTGGAACCTGTAGCAAAGAACTGGTATGTGGAGGTTGAGCTTTGCCATGGTACTGTAAGTTGGGATAGTCTTGTTGATAGTTTTGTACTTACATTTTCTATTAATGAGGTTTGCCCTGCTTTGGACACAGTTGTTATATTGATCCATACCAAGGTGTTTGATGACAAAGAAATAGGAGAGTACCAACTTGATTGGAAGGAACAAGAAGCCAATGCAGTAGAATTCTATAACCTCGCAATTGACGAGGATGATAACCCGTGCAACATTAATATTCCTGAGTCAGAAGGACACTGTGAAGTACATGGACCAGTAGTCGAAGCACCTGAAGTAAATTAGCCCTTGAAAACTAGGAAAGTAAACATTGGATTAGAATAAATGCCTAAGTATGCTACCATTGGAGATTATTGGGATGAAGAAATCCACCCTTACAGGTTGAATCCTAAGTATAAAGAAAAACTCAAGATGAAGCTAGATAAGATGCTCGCTGCAGGAATCAATGAGGTGGTCGAAGAAAATATGTCATGGTGTCAGGATGTGTCGAAGGTCCCTATTGTGACAAAGCTGAATTTTGTGGTTGTGCTGAAGAAGAAAGGTGTGTCAAAGCTTAAAATGCGACTGTTGGGAAAAATCATATTTGGTGGCGTCGGTACATTAACTGCATTAACTACCTGTAATGGTGAGATTTTGGGAAATCTAGCACTGTTTGGACAAGATATACACCAGGTCTATCACATTTGGTGTCTTCAATGCACACTTATGGTATATTTCGTCGATGGATTCTATAAGAAGACACCCAGGCTTGCGAAGTTCACATTACGGATTTTCTTGAGTTTTACAATTGAGTCCATGTCAGCTGATCGTGAAGTTCAGGAATTGTTGAGAGAATTCATAGAGAGGGGTCTACATAACCTTATGAGAAATCCACCTGCATCCCCACCTCATAAAGAAACTCCCCCAGTGCTAAATCATCCAATGTAGACACGATCAACCAAGAATAAGTTCAAGGCAGAAGTTCCCTCTAAGTGGCACAAAGAGAAAGATGACGCTGAAAGATATTTCGAGAAGTAAGATAGCAGAATGAGAGATGGTCATAGGGAACATAGATAGTATGCTAAGGATGAATGGATAGAGAAAACCATGGTAGTGGTAGAAGGAGCAGAAGGAATGATGAAGATGACAGGCATATAAGGGAGAAAGACGGTAGGAGGATTAAAGATGATGCTTACAGAGATGCAGACGGATACAGAACTTGACATAGTGTAAAAGGAATTAGTAGAGAAGGAGAAAGCAACCGAAGATATCATGCGCAGCCTCAACAAGCAGTTTATTATATTTTCCAACAAGATTCTCCCACCAGACAAGCAGTAGAGTGTCCCGAGATGGGACACTGGTGAGTCTTAGGGGATTGTTGGGGCACAGACCTTAACAGTCATTAATTTTGGTAACTCCATGGTTTTTGCATGAAGTTGTAAGCAGAGTTGTGATGCAAAATAGTCTTAGGGGTGTCAGGGTTGGGTCAAAGCCCCTCTTTTTATAAATGTCCCATGATTTGCGGGTACCCATGGTTTAAGTCCATGATATTGTAAATAGTGCACTTGTATAAATAAGGAACTTGTGTAAAGGAGTCAAGTAAGGTTATAGTAGGTTCTATTATGATGATAATTTGATGCGAAGGATCTAAGGCCTATTTTTGGGTTTTAAGGTTAAGTCCTAGCTGTGTGCGTGGATGACCTCTGTAGCTAAGTGCGTGAAGGGATTTTAGGGTTTAAGAAGGAAGTTCAAGTCCCAGCTGTGTACGTGGATGACCTCTACAGCTGAGTGCACAGAAGGTTTTTGAAGGAAGGATCTGCAACTAAATGTGTAGATCAGAACTATGTATTTGTAAAAAGTTGAATAAAACACAGTTCTGTGGATGTAGCCCCTACACTGGGGGTGAACCACATATATCTTATGTTGTGGTGGTTCTTTTATGTTGTTTCTGTTATGTTTTTATGCATTTGATAAGTAGAATAATGGTAAAGTAAGATAAACTACTAAAGATGAACTTCGCTGTGAATTCCCAATTAAGGGTTAAGCAAGAAACTGTCTTTTATCTAAAACGCGAAGCTATTTAAGTAAATGTCAAAGCTCTGTGTTGCATGATTATTATTTGTTAAGGCTAAAGGTACAGTAATATCCCTCTTTTACTTGTAGAAACCTAATTCTGTGGCACCCCATAACTGTTTCGTGTGAGACTGCAACCTGTTTGCAGGTTGTTGCCAAAAGGGCCAACACTGTGGGTATTTTTGTTGGTGTGAAGTTAAAGGTATAAAACCTGGGTCTACCCAGAGCCCAACAACCATATCCTTGATATAGTGGTACTTGATCTCGATATGCTTCGACTTGTCATGGAACACTAGATTCTATGACAACTTTACACAACTTTGGTTGTCACAATGTATACAAGTAGCATCCAACTGGACTTCAAATAAATCAGACAGTAGCTTCCGTAGCCATACTACCTCACAACTAGCTGAACAAGCTGCAACATACTCTACTTCAACTATGCTCAGTGCCACATAGGATTGCTTCCTACTAAACCAAGAGATCACCCCTGATCCCATACTGAAGCAACACCCTGAAGTTCTCTTCCTATCGATGGCACTGCCTGCCCAATCTGAATCAACATAACCCTCTAGGTTAATATTCTAATTCACATCATACTTGATCCCATAATCAATTGTAACCCTCAGGTACCTTAGAATATGCTTTGCAGCAATCAAGTGAACATTTCTCGGATCTATCAAGAACTGGGTCAAGGTGTTCACAGTAAAGCAAATGTTTGGTATCGTGTTCATCAGGTACATCAATGACCCAATCATCTAATGATAAATCGTAGCATCAACCAAATCTAATGAAGCATTGCTCAATAGATTTAGGTTTGATTCCATAGGTGTGGTCATAGCCTTGCAGTCCATCATCCCAAACCTCTTCAGGATCTCTACTGCATACTTCCCTTTTCCAAGGAAGATTCCATCTGTACTCTGCCACACCTCCATACCTAGAAAGTAATGCATCATCCCCAAGTCCTTCATTTCAAACTCAACAACAAGATTTCTCTTCGTATCAGCAATCAACCCATCCATACCTATTACAAATAGATAATCTACATATAGTAGAAGCATCACTGGGTTGCCATATTCAACCTTGTAGTAAAGGTTGGAATCTAGTTTACTCTTGGTAAAGCCCAAACTGGATAGAAAGCTGCCAATACTGCCATACCAGGTCCCGGGTGCCTGTTTCAAACCGTACATGGATTTCTTCAATCTGCATAACTCTCTATCATGTGTCTCAAAACCAAGTGGTTGTTCTACATACACTTCCTCTTCTACTACACCATTCAAGAAGGCAGTCTTGACATCCATTTGGTGTATCTTCCATTTCATCATTGCATCCAAAGAAAGTACCGATCTGATGGAAGTGTATCTGGCTACAGGTGCAAAGGTTTCTTCATAATCTATTCCTTCTTTCTGAGAGAAACCCTGTGCCACAAATCTTTCTTTATATTTTTTAATGCTACCGTCTGCAACATGATTGATCTTGTAGATCCATTTGGAAGTTACAACTGACTTCCCTTCTAGTCTTGGGACAACATCCCAAACATCATTCTTCATGATCGATTGGTATTCTTCGATCATAGCATCCTTCCATTCTTTCTGTTCTGCTGCTTCTTCGTAACTGAAAGGTTCTTTATCAATAAAATCACATAGTAAAGCTACATACCGAGAGCAGGATTTGGTTCTCTTTCCTTCTCTGTGATTCTCTTCTGGAGCCCCATATTTTTCCACACCTTGGATAAGTTCTTGTACCCAAGGAGGTTTCCTCTTATGAGGATGCTTCTCTAGAGGTGGATCTATAGGTCTTTGTGGTTCTTCAAATTCTTGATCTTCTTCTTGAGCTTCTTCGTTCATGGTTGTATCATGAATTCTGGGTGCTTCTGCTTCTGCTTCTTCATGTTCTTCAACAGGTCTCTTTCTGGATTTGTTGTAAGCTGTGTCTTCATCAAATGTCACATCCCTGCTGATTTCAATCTTCTTGTACCCTGTAAAATATATTCTGTAAGCCTTCAAGCTTTCAGAGCATCCCACAAATATACCCTTCTTTCCTGAAGGATCTAATTTTGTTCTCTTCTCTTTCGGAGTGTGTATGTACATACGACAGCTGAATATTCTGAGATGGCTGGATTTTGGTTTCTTACCAGAGAAGACTTCTTCAGGATTCTTGTTCTTGAGTACTCTATGTGGAGTACGGTTCTATACATGCATAGCTGTTCTGGCAGCTTCCTCCCAAAGATGCATAGGAAGATCTTGATCATGAAGCATGGCTCTTGCAGCTTCCATGATAGTTATGTTCTTCCATTCCGCAATCCCATTCTATTGTGGATTATTAGGAGTGGAAAACTCCCTCTTAATCCATGATTCTTTGCATAGCTCTTTGAATTGATTCGAAGTGAATTCTCCACCATTATCTAATCGAAAATTCTTGATCTTCTTTTCAGTGTGGTTCTCGATCAAGGCTTTGAATTCCTTCAATATGCTGAATACTTCGTCTTTGTTCTTCATGAAGTAAACCCATGTCTTCCTAGAAAAATCATCAATAAAATAAACATAGTATGCATACCCTTGTAGTGAGTTTGATGACATAGGACTAGATACATCGGAGTGGATGATTTCTAGGATTCCTTTGGCTTTGCTTTCACTGCTAGGAAATGTCTTCTTTGTATTCTTTCCTTTCGTACATCCTTTGCAGATCCCATCATGTTTTTCTTGGAATTATTGAAGACCTTCAATAGCTTTGCTTGCAATAGGTAGTGCTCTGCAATGCACATGTGCAAGCCTTCTATGCCAAAGGTCATTTGGATCTACTGTGTCATGGATCAAGGCTTGTTTTGGATGGCCCTTCAATTTGTACAAACCTCCTTCTTGTTCTCCAATCACCACTGTATCATCGATAGTCTTACCTCTTGGCCACATGATGACTTGACCCTCTATGAATGAAACCCTCATCTATTTTGCATCCAATGCTGATATGGAGAGAAGGTTCTTCTTGAGTCCTGGAAGAAACAATACTTCTTTCATTATTAGAGACTTTCCAGAGTCTAGTTTATAGGAAGATTCCCCACTACGTTTTATTGTATAAAACCATTTTTAGAAGGACCAAGTTGATAAAGTCATCTTGAACGAGGACCGACTTAGTCAATCAGCCGACTAAGTCGATGGGCCAACTTAGTCGATCAGTTGACTAAGTCGGTCAGCCGAATAAACTAAGGGATTAGGTCAACCACCTAAGGTGACGTCGGTTCACTGAAACGACAGGTAGTTTTTTTGTAACCATTCTTTAAATGAGGACCGACTTAGTCGATCAGCTGACTAAGTCAATGGGCCAACTTAGTCCATCAGCCGACTAAGTCAATGGGCCAACTTAGTCGATCAGTTGACTAAGTCAGTCAGCCGAATAAACTAAGGGATTATGTCAACCACCTAAGGTCACGTCGGTTCACCGAGCTGACAGGTAGTTTTTTTGTAACCATTCTTTAAATCATATATATTAGGCTGTTGAGCCAGATGAGAACTCAGTTCAGTTCTCTACGATGTATGGACTCACTTTAATAATATAATCTATTTAATTCTATCTTTTCTTGTCTCTTGTCTCTGTTCTATATTTATATATGTTTTAGTGTGTATTATTGGTAACCTTATGTGATCTATGAGATTACAACAGTATCTCATTATGAAAAAAAAACCAATCAACTTTTTTCACCCAAATCCATGGACTTATTTTGACTCAATCTACTGAGGTTTTTTCCAAACCTAAATGTTTTCCTCTTTCCCACCATAGTGAACATGATATTTATATATTCCTTGGATCCTCCCTTCCCACTACTAATTTCATTCAAGGGGTTTTCTTTCCATGGGCTCCATTGTTTCACACTGACCAGTCAAAATATGCGTCACCTCATAGCCATTCTAGATTGGCATATTCAATTAAAGGCTAAAATGATGAAACACTAAAAGAGGACAAGTTCAAATGAATCAAATAATAAAATCCTTCAAGGATCCAACAAGAGGTTATCACACAAAAATAAATACCTAGTTTGCAAGATGACAAACACTTATGGATTTAAAAACACATTTAAAGAGAGATAAAATTGAAACTTTGAACATAACCATGAATTCTCTTCTACAACAATTAATGAGATAAAGGTTCTAAGAAAACTCTATCTATAAATGTATTTTATTGCCAATATATGTTCTTAATTATATACTTCACAAGGAAACACTTATATCCCTAACCTTATGACTCTAGACACACATTTATGAAAGCCATATTGAATGGGATTAATTCATGATGAACATTGTGTAAACTCAATGAGCTATATTTGAAATTTGGTTGTTATCTCTAGGACCTATTAGTTGCATCCACTAACAACTAATATTAGCATGCCCATTATGGTTGTACATTTAATATAGAGATGGTTGTACATCTCTAAGCTAATAGACATCACCAATTTTGTTTTGTAAGATATACATATAAACATGTATAATTAAGATATTTTTGGAGTTACATATTGCTCAAATTAGGGTTTTTTCTACTAGTACAAATAATATAAAACACATGTTTTAGGACAAACAACCATATATGAAGCTACAATGACCCGAATTGGGTTCCACCAATGGAATTGGAAAGAATACAAATTATGTTGTCTCAAATAAAAAATCACACCTATAGATATTAAATTGGATGCATCATGTACCATACAAGTTCGCTCACTTGAAAGGTATCAAAATTAACAATATTTAGAAAAACCACCATCACTTTTTTTAGTGCATTAGAACTTAGTGAGACCAATGGAATTGAATGTAATACATATCATGTTGAGATTTCTGACTTGTAAGTGAAATAAATATTGAGATGTACACCTAGTATATGTTCAAATTGTAAATCATTCCTTGGACAAGCTTGGTTTAAAAAGTTTGTTAACTTGAACCCTCCATAACTTTTTATTGGAAGATCTATTCGAGGTGTTTCAAAAGAGGTTGCAAAGATAAAATATATGATAATTTGGGTAAGCAATATATTATTCCCACATGGAAATGTGTAGTAAAAAAAACTTTTAGAGGGCTCATCAATGTCTTGAAATGAAGAAAGTGATAAGAAGATAAACATACCTACGTAATAATCGTAATATTTATGCAACAAATTAGGTTGGCATTTAAATTTTATTATTTTCTAATATTTTTTGGAGATCTGAACAACAATCCCTCTACCCCCACTATCGATAATTATTTTCAACTAAAGTTTGGATTGCATAAAATAAACAAAATCAAGTTGACATATCTATTTTGGTATTTTTTTAGTAAATCTTGGAACTCCAAACAAAAATACCAATACTAATAATTTATTTCTAACTACCCTCAATGAAAGTGAAGAGCATGTGCTCACACATGGAGATCCTTCTAGGTGCTAGGCTACCTCTCGAGGTGTGGATGGGAAGGATTATGGCATGGTTAATACAAGAATTTGGAAATGTAATGCGATGATTAATAGACTGCTATTGTTTTCTCTTTGATCTATAGATGTGATCATAGAGTTTAGGACAGGGGAGATTCATTCCCGAAGAGTGGCGCGATGGCTCCTCCATGCAGATTGTAGTTTTTATGAGCCAATGGAGAATGAGTTGGAGCCAATGCTTGATTTTTTGTTTCTGTGTTATCAAATTCAGATGCTAAATTTATTGTCTAGTAAGAGGAACAGTGCTAGGGGGATAATGGCTACTCAAAAAAGGGGTAAACCTCATAAAGGAAGTAGCATATGAGGTGCTTCTACCCACACGGTGTCTAGTAATTTAGGTAGTGATGGCTACATTGATTATGGTTCAATTCCAGTCCATAACCTAATTGACAAATGGGAATCTCTAGTATTGTGGCCCGACAATTAGCCTCGGCTCGCTTAGCTGGGAAAAACAACCATTTTTGGCTCATTGAGAATATGATGGGCCTTTTGATGGAGGATATCCAAGACATATTGAGAGACTCCAAGGCCATGGCTCTAAAAATGTGGGTCACCATGGAGCATATGATGGACATCCTAAATATTCTGGAGGACAGCTTTGAATGGGGGCATGAACTGTTTAACAAGCATTTCGATGGTGCGTTTGCACTAGGGAAGGGCCCCTTGGAGGATAACATGCTAGGAGGGGTTTCTCAGAGTGTGTCCATGGATCCTCAATGCCATATGGGACAAGGAAGCAATCCTTCAAACATCAAATTTGGAGGCCAATTGGAGGATCAAATATCCTCTGAACCTTCTACTATGTCAAGGAAGAAGATAATAATATTGGACATGGAAGATATGGTTATGTTGAGGAAAATAGAGCATCTACTTGTTAAAATTCCATATGTAGAGTTTTTGAACTCATAATACAAATGCTACCCACTCATCGAATAATGCAACGACTCTTCTCATGTTGTGCATCCTGGCTATACGGTGCTCTGCAACTTTGGATACCTCCTATGTTTTTCAATTTTTTTGTTTTTATATGTTATATAGTTTTCTTTATATTTTTCCTTATAGATCTTGGATAATGATACAAAACATAATGAACTCCTAATGTTGTTTGTCCTATTTTCCCTTTGTTGGGAGGGCCATATTTTTTTAACATGATATTCATGCATGGTTAGGGTGGTGGGTTCACATTCTCAGGCCACCATGATGCATGATGTGAAATTGATTGTATTTTTTGTCTTTTTGTTTATATATAATATATAAATACTATGCATCTTTAGAAAGAAAAAAAAAAACTAAAAACTAAATTTTAGGATGTATCAAACCATATCTATAAATTTAAGTAAAACTAAATGTATAAATCATTAAGTTAAAGAAGTTAATCATAATTAATATGTAATTAAAGTAGAGTGGTATTTCATATGATAAATACATATCAATAATAAAATGAAGCAACACCATAGAGAAATCATTAATTAAAAAAAAACACAATGAATACACAATAAATATGTAACTAATGTAAATAATATTATATTAGCTAAATATAGTAATAGAATTGACAAATTCAAAATTACTTATTATGATATATTGATGTTGAAAATATATCTTGTATAATTTTATTTAATTGCATGTGTTAGTGCTCTCTCTCTCTCTCTCTCTCTCTCTCTCTCTCTCTCTCTCTCTCTCTCTATATATATATATATATATATATATATAT